>MU184393.1:82287-93088 GCA_016904865.1 Pissodes strobi | reverse complement strand
TACTTTTGAAATTTTAATATTCTCTAAAAATATTTTATTTTGTTTTTTGTATTAAGTGGAAAATTGGAGCCCGTATTAAAAATAAAAATAGTAAAATTATTTTTTACGAGAATATGGCCATGAACTATTACCCAAACAAGTTGCTTAGTACAAAGATAAAATATTTTCAACTTTAAACCAATTAAAAAATTTATTTAATAGAGATCAAGAACAATTTATAGTCATACTACGTGATATAGAATATCTATAGACTCTGGTGATACTATAGGTACTTTGATGGAAAAACACACCTCTTGGAATTTTGCCTATAAATTATTATTTTTTTTATTATTTATATGCAAAATTCCAATAGGTACTTATAGTATCACGCAGTATGAATATAAATTGTTTATGTTCTATATTAAAAAAAAAAATTAATTGGTTAAAAGTTGAAAATATTTCATCTTTGCCCTAAGCCAAGCCCTAAGCAACTTGTTTGAGTAATAGTTCATGGCCATATTCTCGTAAAAAATAATTTTACTATTTTTAATTTTTAATACGGGCTCCAATTGTCCACTTAATGCAAAAATCAAAATAAAATGTTTTTAAAGAATATAAAAATTTTAATTTAAAATTTTAAAAATTTAAATTATTTAAAATTACGCCAAAGCAAAATATATACTTAAATTAAAAAAAATATATAAAAATAAAAAAAAAGTTCCTATTTAAAGAAAGAAAGTTGATGATGATCCCTTGAAAACGAAACGTCGGATTTCAAACTGGATAACATCATTGGATAGAGCGGAAACAGTGCCAATGCAAAAGTGCAATTTAATTTGAAATCCGTTTTTAAATAAGCACAGGAAAAAAATAAAACGATTTTTCAAAATTTCGGTTTTTTTCGGATATAATAATATTCTGAATTTTTAAACTTTCTAAACGGTATATTGTTAGGCACCTAAATGCGCAATTTTGCCTTAATTTGATCGACACTGTATCTCTTACGGTTTTCGAGTTCCCCATACATAGACACGAATTCCAGTCACTCTGTACAAAGATGATTAAATTAGAGAAAAGTTCCGCCTTGCTCAATCCTACAACGTCATGTTTCTAAATAAAAAAAAAAATCCGATTACTTCCCAAGATATTTAGTAAGACCCGAATACCTAAGTACCTATTCCCGATTTCGTTTTTATTTTCTTCTAACTATATTTGAAAAGATATGACAATGCAAATTTCACATTCCCATTGCTACTTTTCCGGCTCTTCAAGTTGATGTTATTTTCAATCTGACGTTTCGTTTCTTAGCAACCATCATCAACTTTATTCGAAAAAATTTCTTTTATTCCTAAAAAACTCTAATTTCAATCCTAAATCCAACAACATGTCGCTCTTTACATTTATCCGACGTGTCGGACGAAAGGAACCATCATCAATGTTATTTGATGATGATTACGAAGGAACGAAACGTCGGATCAAAAATTTAATTAGGTACATCATCATGTACAGGAAAAAAAATACCATTGGAATGTGAATTTTATTTTAATCTATCCTCTTTATTAAAACCTTGAAAAAAAAAAATCAATTGCAATCTACGAATTCTTGAAATTTAAAACACAAATTTTCGCAACTAATATTTTCAAATTTTAATAAAGAGGATACATCAAAATAAAATTCACATTCCTATACCTGATGACGTAATTAGATTTTTGATCCGACTTTTCGTTCCTTCGTAATCATCATTGAATCACATTGATGATGATTTTTTCATCCGAAGCGTCGGATAAATGTAAAGAGCGAAATGTTGTTGGACCTAGGATTGAAAATACAGTTTTTTAGGAATAAAACAAATTTTTTCGACCATTGGGAAAAACCAAGTTGCCGATGATTGCTAAGAAACGAAACGTCAGATTGAAAATCTAATAACATCAACTTGAGGAGCAGGAAAAGAAATAATGGGAAACTGAAATTTTCATTGTCATATCTTTTCAAATAAAGTCAGAAAAAAATAAAAACGAAATCGGGAAAATTCGGTTTTTCCCAAATATCTTCGGAAATAATCGGATTTTTTTAGATTTGGAAACATGACGGTGTAGGATTCAGCAAGGCGCAACTTTTCTCTAATTTAATTGTCTTTGTACCTCTTCTGGTTTCCGAGATCCCTGTAGTGTGCATTCTTATACGTGACACCATGTATACTAGGTACGTAACAGTACCTACCTATATAATTCAAGGGCATCAAGCAACCTTTTCCAAATGCCACAAATAACAAAAGCCAAAATTAAAACCCATAATGTTAATTTGTTGACAGCGTTTCGATCGGTGCAATACTTAGGCGAGATTTTTATTTCAGAAATATCGCTTTTAATACAACTGTTGCATAAAGAAGCTTCACGCATGGCTTGCTCCGGGGGGTATATTTACACATCCTCACATACAATGGCACCAGGGTGCACTTTTCGCACGCTTCGCTCGCTACGGGGGCTCTAGAAAAGGAAACTAACCAGGTGCTAACCCAAACTAACACAAGGCATACCCAAAATCAAGAAAAAAACTGTTTAGAAACATCATAAAAAAAATAAAAAAAAGCAACGGGATTTGAACCCGGGCCGCAGATAGCCAAAGCTCACTGATTTGGGCACCTGGAATACGCTGTTATATAATATTTCACTTTTCGCATGGTATTCCGCTCGCTTCGCTCGCTACGGGGCCTCAAGAAAAGGAACCTAACCAGGTGCTAACCCAAACTAACCCAAGACATACCCAAAATCAAGAAAAAAATCTGTTTAGAGACTTAACCTAAAAAAAATAAAAATAAAGCAACGGGGTTTGAACCCAGGCCACCGATAGCCGCCGAATTGAGACCTAACCAGCTAGATCTCTCGACCACGAGGGCTGACTTGCCGCAAATTGATTACATCGCGAAGACATGGCGCGATTAGGTGCCCAAACCAGTGAGCTTTTGTAGCGCTACAAACGCTTACAAAACCGAACTGATTTCAGCACCCTGGTGCCGTCGTATGTTAGGATGTGTAAAAGTGCGTACAGACCTGACGAGATGCGCGCGCTACAGGCACGCGGCGCGCCGCCCACACGCCTGCTACGCGTACGCGACGAGCGCGGTTGTCTTCCGCGCCTACTGCGAGCCATGTAGAGAGACGCTTCTTCACTCCAGGCCTCCATGATTTCTTGCGCGATTGCTACGCGCCTACTAGTACTCGTCCACACTGCGCCTCGCTCTTTCTTTGATCTGCCGTCGCACCTTAAATATGCCTCCGGCGGCGCAACAAAACAAAACCCCACACTAACCCAAGACCCAAAATCAAGAAAAAAAAGGTAAAATATATTTGCATTTTCGACTGACACGTGCGCACCCGTTTAGGAAACCGACGCGACGGGCGGCGCCGCGGTGCGGCGGCAATCGAATATATGATACCATAAATTATTATGTTTTTCCATGTAAGTTGTAATAATTTAAACGTATTAATAAGTTGTGAATAATCAAGTATTCACAATATGAATGATAGGTATATTTATTAGAAAATGTTCAGAATTATTATCAAAGGAGCAGAAAAAAATACGGATAATAAAATAAAAACCGACGCGACATAACATGATGACCTTTTGAAATATAATTTATGGCGGAAATATTTGAATGATTCTCACTTTTTTGGAAAGAAAATAAGGAGACAAATCGATTAATATCAAAATTAAAAAAAAATCATCTCAACCTGATAAATTAAACAATTTAATTATTGTTAATAAAATTTTAAGTTTTTAGATCACGTTGCATTTGCATAGACTGTGATGTTTTAAAATAAATTGCTGCTGTCAGGTTTAGAAAAAAAGTAATTACAATAAGAGCCTTTCGGTTTTCGAGTTTAAGGTGAGAACTCGGGTGAGAAGCTGTGCCAGTAGTTGACCACTTTAGACAAGGATGTAGGGAACCTACTAACTTTTCGTTGTCATGCAAAGGCTTCGGGCATGCGTAATGAAGATTGGTTCGCTACGGGGCGCAACCAAAACTTACCCAAGGCATGCCCAAAATCAAGAAGAAAAAACACAAATTTGTTTCACCATTACTCATGCCCGAAGCCTTTGCATATGATGGGGAAACACCCCAACACGTGTATAACTATTGTTTTTCACCGTATAGTTTGGTGAAAACACTCTATATGTGTGTAGTATGAATGAACCGTAATTAAACTCAAAATAAATTTATTTCACCCCGGGTACAGCCCAATTTGTGCATTTAAAGCAACATTTTTCAGTTCTTCATTACGACTCCTTAGTCCGAACCTGGTTTGTCGGTATAATAGAGTCCGTCATATGTTATGATTCGAGTAAAGCGAAATGACACACCATCAAGAAAATCGTTTGGAATCGTTCTCAATTTAATATATCCTTGTCTCCGTCAGTGTTCTGTAAACAGCAGTGTGTCAAAGAAAGAAATAATATGCTTTCACGCTCTCAAATAAAATCGACGCTTATCTTTCCCGCGAATCCCCACTTTATTTGGTCTTGTGCTTGTCGCTTAGCGATAGAAAAATCATATTTCAATGCCTTAGAAACACTCAAGCGTGCTAGATCGGAAAAGAGTCTAGGGAACAGAGAGACGGAGCTATGTCTTGGGTTAGTTTTGGTTAGCAAACAGATTTTTCTTGATTTTGGGTATGTCTTGGGTTAGGTTTGGTTAGCACCTGGTTAGTTTCCTTTTCTGAGCCCCCGTAGCGAGCGGAGGGCCATGCGAAAAGTGAAATACAGCTCCGTCTGTCTGCTCCCTAGACTCTTGTCTAGATCGGTCCAGTCACCGCTCTCTAGTAGAGTGCAGTTTTAACTAACTTTTAATTCAGTAAAGATACTGTTTAATTCTTAAATATGACCATTAAGAAATTTCCTTAAAGATCTAGAAAAGTAACCGGTTTTGCATATTTAGTTTTATGTATGAGTGATTGAATGCATGGAAGTAACTTAGAAATTGTATATAAATTATTGTACATATTCACCATATTAAATTCAAATGCAATTTACATCTGCATTATTAAAGTACTTCGTTAATATACCTGCCTAGTTTCATTTCACAACTTATGTGTAAAACCCCCACCATCCTATTTAATACAGTCCACTAATTGAATGTAGTTAATTATAAAGTTAATAGCTACCCCCACCTTTGTGGTCATAATAAGTTATAATTTCATTTGTTTGTACCGACCAGCATCGAAAAGTTAGTAGGTTCCCTCTAGATCCTTTTCCACTTTAGAGTGGACTGAACTTTTGTTTGTTTTGTACCATCTATTGTAAATTAATAGAATCTTAAGCTATAGATTCCTTTGTTTACTTGTATATTTTGACGTAAAATACATAATACGACGGTAGAGGCGCTAGAATAGAAAGGATAATTTTTATTTGAAAATAATATAATTTCACTCAGACATAAAAACGATAGACAGAACATGTCATTCATAAATTACCATTTAACGTGAAGAGAGGGATAGATTAATGAATGAAAAAAGATGGCGGCCGAATCACGTCAAACATTTTCCTAACCATCTACACGAGTCCATCCGCCTGACGAATATTGGGTTTGCGCGCGCGTCGCAATGTTTACATTTGTATTTTGCTCACTTCATGCAATGCCCTTTGCTCGCTTCGCTCGTTCACGTTTAACCCTCTGGATCTGATGTTCTTGTCTATCCCCTCTCTCCAGCTTAGTCTGGGTCTTCCCCTCCTCCTTCTCCCCTGGGGCGTCCATTGGATGTTTGCCTTGGTAGCCTATTTCCATCAATTCCTCACAATGCTCTTAACTATGCTATTGTATATTCTATGTTTGTTTTCTTTGGATATTGTTCTGTCCCATAGTATACCGTTGAGTTGTCTAATCGCCTGCCGTCCTTGATTAATTCGGTGCTTAATCGCCTCGTCTATGTTCCCATCATTTGAGATGTGCATGCCGAGGTATTTGTATTTTTTGCATTGATTGATCTCTTGCTGTAGTTGTTCTAAAACCAGACTTCTCTGTTCTCCTCCGATACACATATATTCTGTCTTGTGAATATTCACTTCCAGGCCCCACTTGCCATACTCCTCAATTAGTTGACGAGTCATATATTCTAAGTCCTCATACCACTACACTTTCTTTTCCATGTCTGTAGGGCTTGTTCCAAATATATTTTAAAAAGGGTGGGTGATAGGCAACGTCCCTGTTTTAAGCCTTTGCTCGTATTAAATCCTTTTGAAAGTGCTTGTCCCTTCTTTATTTTACTCGTGTTTATATAGTTATTGAACGGCTTTTATCAGTGTTATGCTGACGTTTGTTTTCTCCAGTACTTCCCAGAGTTTTGATTGAGGGACGCTGTCATATGCCTTCCTAAGGTCGACGTACAGGAGGTGTAGTTCCTGATTTCGTGCTGCTTTCTTCTCTATTATTTGGGTAATCGTAAATAGATGGTCGATGGTAGATCTGCCGGCTCTGAAACCTGTCTGTTCTTCAGCTTCCATGTCGCAGTATTCGCCCTCAATTTTCCCTTTCACCAGCTTTCCGTAAACTCTTGAGACCGTGGCAAGCATGGCGATTCCCCGATAGTTGTCGCAAACATCCTTACTTCCCTTCTTATGTATCGTTGTTATATACGATGATCTCCATTCTTCAGGATGCTCTCCCCATTTAGACACTTTTGGAATAGATTTGCTAGCTGTTCGTAAAGTTTTTCTGTGCCGTGTTTAAATAGTTCTAGTGGGATGTTGCCTGGGCCTGCCGAGTTTTTGTTTTTTAATGTTTGACATACCCGTCTTACTTCTCTACTATTAATCCTGATTGGGGATGCTATGGTTTGTAATTGTTTGTGTATTCGCTTCTAGTTGTTGGTATTCTTCCCTATCTTCCGTTAATAGTGTGGCAGAGTATTCGTCCCATTTTTGTAGGGTGATTGGCGAGATGATGTCTTTTTCCTCCTCTTGGCGTAGAGATCTTAGTATTTTCCAGCTTTCGATGCTTCTGCTACCTCCTATATATGCGTTTATCTTAGTGCAGTTTCTTTATCAGCTTTCATTCTTCTTTCGGGCTATTGCTGCGCGAATTGTTTTTTGGTCTGCTTTGTATTCACTTTTACTTCGATCTGTTTTAATATTAAGGTAGGTATCTGTTGTATTTTTGACTGGAATTTTAACTGGAACTGGACCTCGCTCTTGATGATATAATATAACAATCGAATATGCAATCGTTAAAACTATCTTCTTCTTTTTCTTAGGTTAGGTTTAATCTCGGCTTTACCCTCGGTTTAACCATTATTAGATATGATAATCCAGTAGTAAAAATATTGCAATAGAAACAATTTTAAGTGTGTCAATGATAACCTCGGGAAATAGCCATTTTAATTTGTTCAAAAATGGCTCCTGTGGGGCCTTCTTTAGTGCAAATATTAGCGTTATAAAGGATATTTAAAGCATAATATACCAATATGAAAAAAGTTGCGGTCAAATCGGACGTGCTCCATATTTCCAAATAATACATTTTTGTATTATATTAAAAATCGTTTTAATTTTTTTAATTATAATATCGTCCAACAATGCCTATAATTGATTATTTTATTATATTTTAATTAGTTGAGAAAAATCGTCCTAATTCATTTAAAACGCATATGTTTTTTTCTTTATTTATTATATACATAATTTTGAATGCATTTTTGAGATTGCGCTAATCTAATCTAGAAAACACTCTAAAAAAGTTTTTCACAAAATTAATATTTGTACTTTGAATTTTGTGTCTGAACTTTTTTGTTGTTTTAATTGCTGCTTGCTTGCCAAGCTAGTAAGTGAAGTATAAATAGCTATTAAGTATGTTTATACTTTGGTTTATATCTAATGGAATCTCACTCAAGACAATAAAAATAGATTTTTGTAAATTATATTGATGATGCACTGATAGTGTTATCTTTGTTGACTGTTTACATATGAACAATTAATTATGTCGGTATTTTTTAGGTTTGTCGTAATGGTTTCAATTAGAATTGCCCTGCCTATTCTGTGTGTAATTCGGAGGACTCCTCCTTATTTATGATCCACTCTGGTTTTGGCCGTGGCTGGGATTTAATTGAACCGTGGCCGAAAAATAAACAAATTACCTAACTAGAAAATATATTAAATTCCCATATGCAAAGATAGAAAAATACTTGTAGCTTAATTTTACGGAAAAACGAGCGAAAAACCTTCTATATTTAGGTTATATAGTTTTTGAAAGTGTTGCAGGTATTTCTTGTTCTTTTCTTGCTATTTCTTGTCCCTATTTTGTTCTTGCATGCAAAAACAAGACAAGAAATAGGTTAGCAAGAAATATGCAAGACAAGAAACTAATGAGCAAGAACAAGATTTCTTGCGCAAGAAATTTGCGAGAAGCAAGACTTCTTGCATATATTTTTTTAAATAATAATAATTACTTAATAATAATTAGCAAAAAAGTATACACAACTACTTATACTCGTATAACATTTATTGTAAATAAACAACGAAAGAACAAGTACTTATTAAAAAGCAGGTACAAATATAAGTAAACATTTATTATTCTAATAAAACAAAACAAAAAAATATAGCTCTTTCAACAAAATAAAGAAATGCTTTCTTAAAGTGTGGTACATAAATAGAACATTTCATTAAAGAAGCAGGTACAAAAATAAAACCCTTTTCTTATTCTAATAAAAGAAAACAAACAAAAAATATGATGTCTCAACAAAAAAAAAATCTTCTTAAAGTTCCAATATAAAAGCTAAACATTTTTATTAAACATTTAATTTTATCGTGTCGTTTGTAATGTTACAATGTAACAAAAAATGTTCAAGTTTTTTATTAAAGAAGTTTAATCATAATTTTGAAGCTTAACATGCCCTTAGAAAAGGAACTAAAATCTAAAATCTAAATAGGACCTTAACCAGTGAAAATACAAATACCTATAAGTAAATCCTTCTTGTCAAAATCAATAAATATAAAAATCGTATAAAAAAATCTCTAGCTGGTTACGATTACCTAAACATATTAATAAGGATATTGTGACTCTTTCAAGGAGTTCCATAAATTAAAGCATAAGAAACTTCTGTCTGACTCTGAATTGAACCCATTTCTATGTTTTCTTATTACTAAAGATGCTTTGGAGAACAACCTCTCTGATTTTGATGGTACTGAAGTAGCTGTTGTCCCAAAAATGTCTGTTGTCATGTGTGATAAAGTGGAATTAGTGTTCATTTTTCTTCCACCAGTCAAGGATGTCAGCGTTTACTTCAGCGCGACGTTGTCAGATCTATTTAAAGATTAATTTGTCTATTGTATTGTATATTTTGTGGCCACCCGCTATCTGCACCGGCTTTTCGTGTGCATGTGTGCTTCAACCAGGGTTGCAAATTTGTGGGGAATTCCCATAGGCATATAACTTTAGTTATATGTCTATGCGAAGTCCCCAAACTCTTGTTCATATAGCGGCAGCGGAAAAAGCCTTTTTTTATAAAACAAGAACAATAAAATAGCAAGTGTCTTGCAGCAAGAAGGCATAGGCTTGCAAGAAATTTACAAGAACAAGAAATTGAAAATGTCTTGCCTTGCTTAGCTGCAAGGCAAGACAAGAAATAGTCGAGCAAGACAAGATTTCTTGCGAGCTACAACACTAGTTTTTGAACATATTTCTGATTTTGACTATATTAAAGTTAATTTGAAAATTAGAGAAGGTAAGAAAAAATCCGAGAAAACTCCAATTTTACAATTTGGTGCTTATTAAATTTTGATTTTGACAAATCTATTTTAAGCTTACGTGCGCGTCAACATGTAATATCTATCTACTATATAAAAGGAGGTAGAATGCATGCAACAGCCGTTCTGTTAAAGTCCTATTTGATATATGATTACAAACTTCAAGCTACAGACCTGGGTGTCTAGTACTCAGACTCGAATCTTCATAAATTCGTTCTAAATTTCTTCGTCAATCTCCTGTGTCCTACTCGTACGATTTAGCCCATAATCAACCGTTGTGGGAGCAAAAATCCGGTTGTTCTAAGATTCTTTCAATGGCGGCAAATGATTGGTGGTTTGGAGTTTGGAGTGGTTAGTTGATGGAAATCTTTCTCTGTATGTATACTCATCGAATTCCGACCATAAAAACCATGTCCTTGGCAATAATCGTAAGCATATTTACATTCCCCCCCTACTATAGTGCGATTGGAGGAGCTAAGCGCGACGCTCCTTGGGTTATTTTGGTTAATTTACGTTCGTAATATAAGTCAACCCGTCTTCTTATCACTACTTCACTTATGTTAGATCGAACTACAAAATGTCTTTTTAGTTTTCGTTCTGCAAACAAAAAGTAACAGGAGATGTTATGTATAAATAATTAATATGAATATGTGTTTCTTCTTTTTATATCTTTGTTTTTATATTATTTGAAATTACTTATTTTGTTTTGGCGTAATTTTAAATAGTTTAAGTTACTTCTGAATTTTTTATATTCTATAAAAACGTTTTATTTTGTTTTTTGGAAAATAAGAGCCTTTATTTTTAATAAAAATAAATTAGTAAAATTAATACAGATTCGTTTATTTTTTACCCCAACGCAAAATATATATTTTAAAAAACACATAATCATATTAATAACGCCAATAAAAACGCCAAATTGAAGTTCGTATTTGGGTCATTCTCTGCTATTTGGAAAACAGCTCGTACAAAACTGGCCCAAGCATATTTTTCTCGAAAGTTGAGAAGTAATGTGAGTAGAACAAATGGCAATAATAAATTAAGTATGCATCATCAAAAACCCCACACATTTTTCTCTTATTTTGCGATTTATGGA
>MU184393.1:37167-62287 GCA_016904865.1 Pissodes strobi | reverse complement strand
TTTTTTTCTCGAAAACGGTTCGTTTTAGCGGAAAAACCAAAGAGTCAACTTTTCTTCGGTTTTGATTAATGCATTTGAATATGCTAACAAAATTACGAAAAGGCAGTGGCGTAACATAATTTTTATTATTTAAATTATTTAAATCGTTCTCACGGACGCCACTGACAAAAAAAAATTGGTTATTCAGTGCTATAAATTTGTTTTTAAGTGATAATAATACCGACCGAGTTTGAAAACATAATCTAAAAAATAAAAAAAAAATGGGAAAAACCGATTTTTTCCCAAGATACCCGAAACGAGGCGTTTTCGGATATAAGTTTATATGGACTTATTTACCTATTTTTAAGTGCTAAATACGCTGTCGAAGTTTCTCGATTATAATTTGGACCACCCTGTATATATAGAATGATCCATTAAAAAAAAATCCTTTTTGTTATTCCCTGTATCCTGACAATTTTTGCAATATTTTTTATACGCAGAACAAAAGGAGTTTTCAGTACCTACATAACCATACTTTTAACTTTTTTGGGATACCTAAAATAAAAAAGTTAAAAAGGGTGACATTATAGGAGATCACACTGTACTTAATTGTTTTTGACAGTACAACGTCAATTATTATTTGCATTCTTTTTTGGAAATTTGGGCACTCTATGTGAGAGATTCTCTAACACTTTTATATTTCAGAAAACAAAAATAGTTACTTATTTTTGACTAAAATCAATGTGTTCAAGTTATCCCATTTTCGGCTTTTTTGCGAGGTATCTCTCTTATTTTTAAAGATAGAGAGACTTGTACTACTTTTTTGTGAAATTAAAGATGGCGCCAGCAGAATTTTCATAGCACTTTTAGTTCTTGAAATGCAGGGTGGAATTGAAAAGTATTACTTTTGAGGCATCGCTGCATGGTATCTTAAACTTATCGAAGAAGTGATACATTTTTTTCTGTAGAATCCAGTGACGTACTCAGTTTTTTCTAGGACCTTCCGTTTTATGAATCAAAAATTTTTTTGTACACCCTGTATATTCGTTTTTATATTTTAATAGGCATAATGTGTGCTTTCAAAAAATATATTATTGAATACAATTATTTTCAAAAACAAGCTCAGAATTTAAGATTTTCTAAAATTGTCTTTTGTGTCCAATTTGTAGGTATGGTATGGTAGGTAGAGGCACAGCCTACTTTACCCCGGTGACTGTGGTAGAGGGGTCGCTCGGCAAGATTTGCCCTTCAACACGTCGGTGTCGACCAGAATTGATCTTTTGTTTATACCCTTCTATTTTACACGAAAATTTCAATCTTCTTCGATAATCTCAGAATATTTTGAGGGTTGAGTTTTTGTAGATCTCCAGATGCCACACGGGCATTTTCGAGATGCCTCAACCTTTGGCGAGTCAGTGTCAGACATTCGCAGAGTAAGTGCTCTGACATTTCAGCCAGAGTTTGAAAGAATCTGCATTGTTCGTCAGTGGTTTTCCTCATTTTCTTGAGATAGTACCTTCAGGGGCATGCCCAGTGAGAAGGTCTACGACCAGTTTTATTTAATTTTTTTGTAGCTTGAGAAGTTTTTTTGTGTAGTTAGGTGGGTGAGAGATGAGTCTCTTGGCCTGTCTCTGCCCAGGGGCATTGGCCCAATGTATCTCTTTCCGCCTTTTTTTTAACGATTTCTGAGTTCATTCATTACGTGTCCTCTAGTGAAGCCACAGAATGGTCCAAGCCCGCAAAAGGCAGTCTGAGCACAATTCCGTGCGAGCTGGTCAGCGGCTTCGTTGCCTTCCACACTCTCGTGCCCTGGTACACACATTAAGGTAAATCTGTTTCTGTTTGCCAGTTGATCTGCAGCCATCCGATAATCCCATACTAGCCGGGAATCGATTCTGCTAGATTCTAGTGCTTTTAAGGCTGCTTGACTATCTGATAGGATATAGATCTTTGCACCTCTTAGGCCTTTTTGCACATTCAGAGATGGCTATATTTATAGCATATAGTTCTGCTTAAAAGGTTATGGGAGTGTTTCCTAAAGATGCAGAGATTCGACACCTAGGTCCGTAAACTCCGGATTCCACTCCTTATTTCATCTTTGATCCATCTGTGTACCAGACAAGTGGTCCCCTCTCTAGTTGTTTTAGTCTCTCTCCTGTAGTATTGCTGTCTTCAATTACCATTTCAAAGGAGCGATCAAAATGGAGTTTTGTTTCCGTTGTATCGATTGGTATGGTCAGCGCCTCTATCTGGAATATCTGGATTTCCTTCCAGAATTTTAAGGTGACCAGTCAGGTTTCCCGAGTTCAGTGTTTGTGTCTGAGTGACTCTATACGCACTGGTGCAGGCCTCCTTTTCTATGCATATATGTGCAGCGGAGGGAGGTCAAGTAGGGTTTCCAGAGCGGCTGTGGGGCTATAGACTATGTCTAATAGTATATTATTTTATATGGAGGAAAAGTGATACTTTTGATGGCGCGCTCGTGTTTAACAGCCGAACGGAGTGAGGCTGGTAATAGAGAGCCATCCATGAAAAGTAACTTTTCCTCCAAATAAAATATGCTGTTTTTTCTTCAAATGTCGACAAATTAATGCAAAAACATCTCTTTTTAATAGTAATAATAACAGTTATTATTATTAAAGATATAATATTTAAGGCGGCTTAGACCGGTGTCGGTGAATAGGCACAGGTTGTTGCTATAGTAATGTAACATAAAGCTGTCAATGGGCACTGTCAACAATAATTATTTTTTTAAGATTGCGTCTCCGATTGCGTTTTAATTCCGTATTGATCAGCAGTTATTGAGTAAGTTCGATTAAATAATAACCAATTTGTTCCTAAATTAGTGATTTTTAGAAATGCAGTCACAAATTGAGTGAAATACAAATTGTAGTTTAATAAATCTTGAGTTGTTGACGCTTATTTTGTTGTCTGTTTGTATTGTATCTATGTTGCTATGACAGCACTTTTACCTCCACCAGCGGAAAAGTGAAAAGTAAAGCTCCGTCGGAGGAAAAACGAAACTTCACGGCCGCCTACACAGTAGAGTAATGACGGATTTACTGACGTTTGAAGAAAAAATGTAATAAAATCAAAATACTTGTAAGAAATCATTATACTAGAGATGTAATATTTTCAAACTTAATTCTAAAGAGCTTTATTAATTCTCAACTCTTAATTATTTATTACGGCATTTCAACTTAATTATGATAAAATTATTGAATTTTACTCAAAACATTAATTACCTAGTTAGGAAAAACAAAATAGAAACAGAATTTTGAAAAAGCAAAGAGTTTTTGAAAATGTTGGTTCGCAATATTTTCTTAGAAAATTTTGTCGTATATTTTTTTTATGGTGCAACTTTTCCGCGGGCACTGTATCTATATACAGTGACCGGCATACAGTTCGCCACACATGAGCAAAACTTTAGAAAGTGAGATATCTATGCCTATAACCTAATTTTGGCATTTGCATATGACACGTGACCCTTAACATGGCGGAAAATTAAAAAAAAATTGAAAGATATGTCAAAAAGTGGGGTTAGGAGACGAGATATCGAAAAATGTTGTTTGAAAAAAGTGTTTAGATGCCTCTCATGCCATATTGGGAATTTTTGCATTAAACTTTACTTATTTATAGTAACCACAACTTCCTAATTTAATCAAAATTTGACAGCAAAACTTTAAACATCTATTTGTTTGTTTTCAACCATATTATTTTTCCATAGTTAAGTTGGGTATGAAATTTAATTTCCTTTGCATGTTTTTATTTCGCTTCAAATTTCTACTTTAAGTAACCATAACTTCCTAATTTAATCAAAATTTGACAGCAAAAACTTTAAACATCTCAAGTCTATTGGTTTTGTTTTCAACCATATTATTTTTCCATAGTTAACTTGGGTATGAAATTTAATTTCCTTTGCATGTTTTTATTTCACTTCAGATTTCGATTTTTTTCGAGTTTTCAATAATATTTATCATTTTGATGATAGTTTTTGTAGCTTTTAGAGGGGATTTGTAGTATTTTGAAGTAGTCTACATACAAACATTTAAAGTTTTGAAGTAGACAAGTCTAAAAGTTTCAAAATAGTCCAGAGGCATCTCGAAATTTTAATGCAATAACTCTTAATTGGGAAAATAAATTTTAAAATACGATTAGTCAGATTCAAAGTAACTATTTTAAAGAAATAGTCACGAAAAAATCCTATAAATATAATTTTTTAGATGTTCAAAAAAAAAATAAAAGAACTTAAAACGGAAATTTCATATTAGACTCTAAATATTATTTGGAATAATCATTTCTTATGAAATTTTATGGTATTTTTTTATAAAAAAAGGTATATGTGCTTAAAACCGCACGGCAGAAGTGAAAACTTCAGCAGAGCGATATGAAAAACTATATAAAATTAAAAACAGTCACACGTGGTAGAAGTGAAACCTTCATAAAACTAAACCAAGCGTCACCCATCTAAGTACTAACCACGCCCGACGTTGCTTAACTTCAGTGATCGGACAACTACTTTTTACTTTTTACTCTTGACAAACATGCAATGGTTCTATTTCATTCTCTCGCAGACTACAATCGTTTTATTGGTGTCATTTTTTTGGAGGCTTTTTATCGTTTCCTCGTTTCCGTTTCATCGAGTCTCAAATCACTCCCAACGGCGCTCAAGAAGTTTTCACTTCAAAAATGTAATTTTTCTCTGTTTGAAATTTTCATAATGACTTTTGACAGGGTTGGGTTGGTCGAACCCCACGCCGAATAAGCGGAAATAACCAAGCGAAGACAGGTTCGACCGTTAATACGTGACAGCTTTGATGGTTAATACGTGACGGCTCAGTCTTATTTACTACCCAGGAAAGAGTGTACTGAATACACTTAAAGAAGTTTTCATAACAAAAATAAAAATCGTTAAATTATGAAAATAATTTAAAGAGCATCTCAGCTCAGAACTTTACTAAATTAGAAACATTTTATGAAAAAAAAGTAGAAAATAACACCCTTCATTTACTTAGTGCCTAATCTAAAATTTCTACCCGTAGCTCTTTTTGAGAAAAATTAAGGTGGTGCTGGTACTACTCAGGAAAAAAGTGTGTAGAAGGCACCAAAAACAGTTTTCATTTGAAAAATTCTAATGAGACTGAAACAACTTCATTGATGACTTATAATAAATAACTACAAATTATAATATTGAAATGTGGTCGTATTGTAATTCCATGCCAATAGAAAATACAAGGCATAAAAGCACTTACAAGTATGCAAATTAAAAATAAAATAAAATCAGAAAAAAAATTGAGGAAAAAATTAATCAGTTCTAATAAAAAATAAAACGAATCTTCGGAGGACAAGAAAGCACCGAAAAGTACACAAACGCAACACAAAAAAAATTAAGCAATTGAAAATAAAAAAGAGACGATTAATCTTACCATGTTCTTTGGGGACATGGATTTATCATCTCAAAAATTGCCAAATTAAATAAATATTTAGTTACTCCACGCAAGTGAATATCATATTTTTTTAATGCATCCTAATTGTAAATGTATACTTACCGTCACGGCGCCTTTGTTTTTATTTTAAATAAACATCTCATTGAAGCAAATAAATTCAGTATCATTTTTCTTTGCTGAAACATAGCCAAATATTTTTTTTCTTAAAATACTTTCATGTTTCATCCAGTGTTTCCTGTTTCGTATACGTTGGGAATATGCCAACATCTTACGAGTATTTATCAGACGTTAACCTATGCGGTAATGTAAATAGAGAAAACGTGAAAGAAATGTTTTTATTTATAATACAGAATACAGGATGTGTTACGGTAGGGCTGTGTATGGGAAGCAAACCGAATTGAAAGCTGCGAATTTCTATAGAGACAGGATTCTTATTTCTTCCGGCCCTGTTTGCAAGTGTTAAAATCATTTGCTTATGGTAATACCTCGTATGAATATTCGACGCATAGCTGTGTCAGCTTGTGAAGAATTTCCCATTTTTTTGACCACTATAGTAATTTGGGAATATTCTTTATTTACGATTTCTGATTTGTGGTCAAAATGTATGATTTGTCATTCTTGTGAAACTGCATTGAGTACATTTTTCTAAATCAAAGTTTACAGAATTAATATTTTTAATTCTGTAAACTTTGACTAAATGCACATTCCTACTTTGTTGTCACATACCGAAACAATTATTCAACTCTCCACGTGCTTTGAACCTATATTTTTGAACCAATAGAAACGTCGCGCGTCGTCCCCATATTTTGGGCCTGCGCGTTAAGGTATTTGTGTTAGATTTCATGTTTTTTTTTTTACATTGGCTATCTACTCATTCAGTAGCTTTATTTTTTTCTAATATAATCTTTTAACGAATTAGATAATGGAAAAAATCGAATCGAAATCAGCATTAAAATGAATACGCTTACACTTTCAGTACAGAAAACGAATATCGATTTTCTAAACAGTGATTATTTTTATAGAACATGCTTCAAGTTTGGGGAATTTGCCGTTTTATTTTATTTGCGTTTATTTTGTGTTAAGTGTGTTTAAGCTCGACTTAGGTTTGGAAGTGTTGTTTGTGATTTTGATTTTTGAGACTTTTGAGAGATCCCGTATGTTTAGGATTTTTTTCATTATAGATATGTGCTCGAAAATCGTTTTTTTTTTTTCTTGTAAATAATTATTTGTGTATTTCAATTTTGACTAAAAAGTTAGAAAATTTAATCGACACTTTAGAGATATCTAAGTAACCTTGTAATTACCATTCGCATTTATTTTTATAAAATCTGCTATTTTTGATGACCGCTGCTTTTCGCCCATCTGCAAACCTTTTTCAATAAAATGGAACTAAATGCACCAATATACATATTTCACTTACAAAACATTAAAATATATATTCCATCAAAATTTGCCAGTATGCAGTAGAAGCAATATACCTATTCAAAGTTGTAAAAATACCGAATTATAAAAGCAAGCTGCGAAGTACCATCCATTCTATTCCTATGATCATATGTTGAAATGACCTTTATTGCTCCACCAAACAACCGAAATGGCAAAATCTGTAAATTCAACTACCTCATCCTGTATAAAAGGCATCATCATTTTAAAAATGCCCTCTTGTACGGTTTTTGGCCTAAATTCTCGTCAAATGGTCGATTTTTTTATGCACTTACTCTACTTTTTCGTGTCAGGAAACAGTCTCTCTGCCCAGTATTGGACAACGTTCAGTGGTTCTGGCTTGTCAGTTCATAGTTTGTCGAGGGTGCACTGGTAAGGGCAGTTTGGACATGTTACTAGGTGCTCCATATCTTCTACAGCCCCGTAGTCGCACTTATCGTCATTTCTTTCCAACAGGCCCCACTTGATGAGGTTGGTCTTTACAGGGGCAACACCAGTTCTTAAGCGGTTAAGCGTTTTCCAGGTTTTCCAGTCGGTTAGTGACCCACATGGAGGGGGCTCTGCTATTGGGTAGAATTCGGGTGGTTCATCCAGTGGGGTGCTCAGGAAGCGGTTTCTTCATTTTACTCTTCCTATGTGTCCTTTGTGTCTGAATAAGAAGTGGCGATCATCGAAGGTCTGCTTGACTCTTTCACTAAACTCGTGGGCAGTCCTACGTGAGTCGGGGTCCAGGAAGCCTGCTACTTTGTATATTTTCTGCAGTGGTGTCAGTTTCATGCATCCTGTTATTAACCGTCATATTTCGTTCAAGCTTACGTTCACCTTCTTCGCATGGACGGATCTAGACCAGACTGGGCAGGCATACTCAGCAGTTGAAAAGCACAGTGCTTGCGCCGAGGCTTGCACAGTAATTCTTAGTACTGTTGGTTTTGCACCCCATTTACTGTTTCTGAGCTTCCTTAAAAGGCTGTTCCGCGCCTCCACCTTCTTTCGATTTTATTCACAGTGAAACCTATATGTTAGGGAGCGGTCCAATATGCCTCCAAGATAAGTGGGCTTTTCGGTATGTTCTAGAACGTCGTTATTCCAGGTGACATGCAGCTTCATATTTGCCTGTCGAGAGTGAAGGTGAAAGGCGCTGACCTGAGTCTTCGAAGGGTTTGGCTTCAGAGAGTTGTGTTGGTAGTATGTGGACATACGGTCTAGGACAGATTCCAGTTTTTTGCTCTACCTCTTCAAATGTTGCTTCCTGCGCCGTTACCCCAAAGTCGTCAGCATAAACAAAGTTTCTGGTAAAAGGTGGGGTTGGTTGGTCGTTAGTGTAGAGGTTGAACAGTATTGGTGCTAGTACGCTGCCCTGAGCTAGACCATTTTTTTGGGTTCTCCATCGACTCTTTTTTCCTTCAAGGGTCACGTAGAACTGTCTGTTTTGTAGTAACGATTCTAATATTTGGACAAGTTGGTAGTCTTTGAGTATCTCATAGGCTTTTGACAGCAGTTTTTTGTGGTTAGAGGATAGGTGTCGTAAGCGGAGCTAAGATCAACCAGGGCTAGGCCCTTTTATTTGCTTTCTTTCAAATCCGTCCTCGATGTGTTCTATCTCAGCCTGGATTTGACTAGTGCAGGATTTCCCAGGTGTAAAGCCTGCCTGTTGTGGGATGATAGTTGAGTCCACGACCTTCTCTATCCTATGAACAGTAAGTCTCTCATACAGCTTGTATAGAGAGCAGATAAGTGATATCTTGCGATAGCTTTTTGGTGACTCTGGGTCCTTCCCGGGTTTCAGCAGAGCTACGACTTTGGCCTTTCTCCATAGTTTTGGAATCTGAAAAGTTTCTCGGCAGCAGTTAAAGAGATCTAGGGTCCATTGTATGGCTGATGCCCGAAGTGTTTTATTTGCTCCACACATATATCGTCCACTCCTGCGGCTTTTCCATGTTTTAATGTGTTCACTCCCTTGTTAAGTTCTTTAATGGTAAAAGGTGAATTAAAGTGATTTGTCTCATTTGTCGGTGTTCTGCTGAGTCGTACCTTTTCGCATTTATTATCTGGTTTACCATTTAGGAGGAGCTGGTGGGCTACTTGATTGGGTGTTACGTTTGAAGGAGCTTTGCTTTGTTTTGGGTAGCCGTCCAGTTTCTTTATCATATTCCATGCCATTTTGCTGCTGTGTGACATGTTCATTCGCTCCATGGTTTCTATCCATTTTCCTTGCCGGGCTTCGCTCAATGCTGTCATCAGTGCAGTCCCGTAGGTTATAGTTTCTTCGCTAAATGGGTCTTTAGCAAATAGTTCTTTATATTTATGAAAGGTCTGCTTGGAAGTGTTTGACAGCCCTGGGATATATTGTTGTCTACAACCTCTTGGTATGTGTCGCTTTGATACCCTTTGCATGATTTGCACAAAGGTTTGATAGTTTTCTGGGGTCGGAGCTAGGCTTTTCAGTTCTGCGTCAAGATTTGTGGAAAATTCGTTCCAGTTTGCCTTTTTGAAGTTGAATCTTCTTCGGAAAGGTATTTCCGCGGTTTTAACTGCCGAGTACATCTGAATACCGACAGGCCTATATTGCGTTTTTGGGATCGGACTATACATATATTTGATGCAGGAGTCTTGAATATTGCAGCTTACGAAACAGTTGTCTGGGTTATAGCCCCGCTTCCAGAGCTCCTCTTTCGATAGTTAGAACTCCAATGTCATTTGCGACGTTTTTGCCGGTCGATATTACAGTCATGTTGGTTCCTACGAAGATGGCACTTCCATATTTAGAGTGGGGTGCATCGATAGCTAGGTGCATCCCGTTGATTTCGGGTCTGTGGCTGTTTCATCTCTGTGCGTTTCCTGTAGGCATAGTACGTTCCATTTGTGTGTCTGACATAGTTGAGCAATTATGTCCTGTTTATTTTTTGTGATACCCTCGACGTTAAGGCTGACAATGGTCAGGGTTGGCTCTGACAAGAGCCCTTTATGCTTGTCTTGTTTTTGAGAATTTTGTCTCCGGTGGTGGAAGGATTGGCCGTTGTCTTTGCGGACACCGTTACCATGGAGGGCCGCGCCGGCATTTATTATTTGTTTTGTGAAACTAGAAAATGCACGCGTGGAGGCTCCTTCCTTGCTCCCTTTTTTTATGCAAAAATAATTTTTCGAGAAAAAAAAACATAAAAATATTAATTTTTTTAATCTAGAAATCATGTTTTCACATTTTCCCTGAAAACATTTTAGAGAGGTAATTTTTTGTATATAAAAGTTGATTAGGGTGCATAATAATTGGTAAAACCCGAAAAATGATCAGGAATAAGAATTCCATTTTACAGTTGAGGTAAATAAGCTTGGAAACATGGAAATATAACAATATACAAAATGGAAAGCTGCAAACAATGCTGAAAATAATTTTTTTATATTTTGGTGATAATATTCTTAAACTGTGCCTAAGTATTTGTCAAATTACCTACCATATTATACCACTGTATACCTAACTAAAGTTAACTGTCTTCGAGATTAAGGTTTAAAAAATGAGTTTTTGTTACTTTAAACGCCGGCGTCGGAAGAACCTACGTGAAGTTGAGGAGAAAGACAATGACGGCCTGGAAAGACGTATGCTAGGCTTACAGAACGCCATAACTACAGCTTTCGAAAAATCTTGCTCTCTTGAGGCATCACAACAACAGCCAGGGGAAGTCACAAAATGGTGGAACCAAGAGCTGGGAGAACTCAAGAGGATAGCGAGAAAATCTTTTAACAGAGCAAAAAGAACCAGAACTCAAGTCGCCTGGGAGCAATACAGGATTTTAAAAAAGGGAGGCCTGGAGGGCTTACTGTGAGGAGATCGAGACAGACTGCACGGCTCTACAAAGTCCTCGCAAAAGACAAAGATCGCGACCTAAGTCTACTAACAAGGGAGGGCGGCACCTCGAGCGCTAACCTACAAGAGAGTCTTGAACTGCTTATGCAGACCCATTTCCCTGGTTCATCGGCAACAGATGACAGGAACTGGCCAGATGAGACAAACTTCCAACCTAATACTGATCTGGATTGGCAAAGCGCCAACCAAATAGTCAATGCAGACAAAATACGATGGGCAATGCTAAGCTTCTCACCCTTCAAATCCCCAGTTACTGCCGCACTTGGTAAAGGTGTTCCGGGTATGCCTAGCGCTGCGCTACATCCCGAAGGCATGGAGAGAATTAAGAGTGGTGTTCATACCGGATGGATACACTGTCAACATCCTTCGTGCTGAAAAATCTGGAGGGGCTGTGTGAGCGATACTTGAGGAACTGCGTACTGGTCAACCGACCGCTGCATCTCAGCCAATATGCGTACACTTCGGGAAGATCGACCGACAGGGCCCTGCATTCAGCAGTGAGCCGGATCGAGAGATCGCTGGACAATAAGGAGTCCACCTTAGGTGCATTTGTTGATATTGAGGGTGCGTTTGATAAAACTACCTTTCGAAAATTTTATGCAGCCTTAACAAACAGGGGCGTTCCTTCTGCTGTCATTCTCGACATGTTCTCAAAAAGACGCGTGCAAATAAAGGTGGAAGACACTGTAGTGAGAGGCACCGTTGCCAGAGGCTGCCCGCAAGGAGGCGTTCTATCTCCATTGCCACATAATAAGAAACAATCAGAATACCGACAGAAAGAGAGGGAACGATAGTCAGCGCTCGGGCTTTGGAAGAAATTGGAAGAACGTATTGGCACAAATCCATGTTTTTCGCAAAGCACAGGCGGTCGAGGTCATAGTGGCCGGTATCGGACCTCTCCTTCTGTTCGTATTCTGATTGTTTTATTATTCTGTGCCATTGCTATGGAACCTTGTTCTCGACAGCCTTTTGCATCGCTTCAACTCAGATGGATTCTACACAAATGCATATGCAGACGATCTTACGATACTGCTCAGTGGAAAGTTCGAAGTAGTTCTCTGCAATCGTATGCAGAGTGCCCTTCGTCTAGTCGAAGAGTGGTGTAAGAAGCACTCCCTGTCTGTAAACCCCAGGAAGACGGAGATGGTGCTTTTCACCAGAAGAAAGAGGACGGAACCACTACGGCATCCGACCCTCCAAAACACACAACTAAATTAAACTGGAATCTTCAACTAGAACGAAGACTAAAGAAGCATACATTTCTTATGAACAGTGCCGCAGGACCGAGGGAAAAACCTGGGGGATAAAATTCATTGTCGTAATGTGGTTCTATACTGACCCATGATTGCCTATGGATCCGTAGTTTGGTGGCTCAAGAGCTCAAAAACGGCAATGCTTAAGCTCAGTCAAGTACAGAGAACTGCCTGCCTAACCATAACGGGAGCTATGAGAACAACCCCAACCAGAGCCATGGAAGTAATGTTGTGCTTGCCGCCCCTAGGTATTTATCTAAAGGAGGTGGCTCTAACTACATCGCTGATGCTCAGAGTCGATGGTGTGCAATCCAGCATAGAATGTGGAGAGACTAGACGCCACCTGTTGGAAGGGGCAGTCAGAATACTGCCACTACTACAGGCCAGCACAGACAGCATACCTCCGAAGTTTGTCTTTGACAAACTATATGATGTACAAATAAAACCAAATGAGCCTGCAACCGAAAGTGCGGTTACCATTTTCATGGATGACTCAAAAACCCAGGAAGGCTATGGAATTTACTCCCGACGCTTGGGAATTGAACTCAAATGGTCTATGGAGGAACACGCAAGCATAGTTCAGTCTGAGCTTGCCGCAACAGAGATTGTTCGCAGGAATACTGAGGACAAGACAATTAAAATCTACACAGACAGTAGGCAAGAACTATTGGCCCTGAAAAGATATAAATTTACAGCCAGGTCAGTACTAGTATTATACCACAATTCACTGGAGGATGCAGCCCGCAAAAACCGAATTTCTGTGTGCTGTCCTTTAAGGACATACACAGTGCGAAGGTAACAAATTGGCTAAAAAGACAGCCGGTTCAAACATTATGGGAGCTGGCCCTTCAAACCTACCTTTCGCGACGTTGATACATATGATAAAAAAAAAATTGTCATCTGGTAAAAATGCTCTCTTATGCACACCCCCCAGGTGGGGGGTAGTGTTGGACTCGCTGCAATACCATACCAACTAAAACTTCCAGGTATTGCCGACTTGTGCTAGGACCCCTCTAAGGGATCATCTGCTGCACGTCGGGTTAAGGACTTCCGGGATTGAATCCTATTAAGTCCTGATCATCTCGCGTATCTACATCACATGCGGTTACTTGTCCGCGGATAAAAAAGTTCACCGATGATGACTTTAGGGCAAGATGGGATGAAACAACTAACTCTCGACTGACCAGAGAGCTAGTAAGCTACCCCAGTAAGTCTGCAGCAAAGGCATACCTGAGTATGTCAAGGAAGAACCTGCGGCTTATGGGGGATTCTGACACTGGACACTTGGCTAAGGAAACATCTCTACACAATGATATTATGTGAGACACCTCTATGCAGTGGATGTGAACAGGAGGACGAATCAGTATAGAGCATCTGCTCTGCGAGTGCGACGCGGTTTCGAAATTAAGGAAATACTTTTTGGGAGAACGATAGCCAACCATGGACTTTTCTAAGAACAGCCTCCTCGGGCAACATCGCCGCCTTTTTTACAACACTATAGGCTGGTCGATGGCCTAGACGGATTGTTTGACCTAGGAAGGACGCACAGGTGGTCCACTGGGGCCTAAGTGCCGTGGCCTTCTCATATTCCAGAAGGCCTATAGAATCAAAATGGTTTGGCTTGAAACGAATCAGTCTGCACTTAATTTTTGTTGATCTATTCAGTGAAATCAACTTCGGTTTGATGGCAAATATCCGAAAGCAGGGAAAGATTAACTTTCATCAACCAAGAAGTTGGTGTGACTCATCATTCCACTCATTCAGACGTCAATATTTTGGTCGATAGTATAATATGCTATATGAAGTATTCGAGTATTTTTTATTAAAATAAATTTGACATATCTCAGCTTTATTTGCCATAATGTATACACTTGTGTCCTGATTTAAGCTTCCCATCATAGAACATCATATGTTACTTGTGGCGTATCAACGAGTACCAGGAAAACAAGGACATTCAATCGAAGGTTCTTGTGCGAATTGTTGTGAATTCATCTCGTATACATATGTTGTGTATCGCTTTTATAATCTTTGCAAGTGCATATATTATTTTTAATTAATAAAGATTTTTTTTGCTTAGATTACTTCCAAAAATTGTCAATGGCGGAATTGCTGGAATCATTGGCGTCACTTGCGTCTTCCCTTTGGATCTGGTCAAGACCAGGCTGCAGAATCAACAGATTGGACCTAATGGAGAGAAAATGTACAATAACATGTAAGCAAAAAAAAACTAACATACCGGGTTTCCAAAGTGGAAAAATGTCAAAATTTTGAAAAACCATTTTTTAAGTAACTTTAGCTAACAATGGTTACTCGTTATGTTATTACCTTCTCTATTAAATTATTTGCTTTAAATACGTGTCTTGTTTTTTTGTTGAATTTTTCCGAAGCTTTCGGTTTCCAAAGCCAAGTTTTACAAATATACAGGGCCGAATATGAACTTTTTTCCGCCCCCTGTAATACATCTCATACAGAAATATTCTTAAATATGCCTAAGAAAAATTTCAATTATTATAAACTCAACACCATAAGATCTCATAGAGATTAGAGAAACATAAATATTTGATTGAAGGATGTTTGTTTATCTTAAAGAATAAAAATGCGGTGGGCCTCTGTGTGTGAAAGTTCATTAGTCGGACAAAAAAAATTATTTAATATTGCAGTGACGCAACCCCGAATTATTTACGAAATTATGTCAGTTTTCATCAAAAAAGCTAAGACAATCTTTGTAAATGGCAACATTAGTCCTGCGATATCTTGTTTGAAAGGTTTTGAACATGGTCCTCAATTTTTATGATTTTTGATTAATTCGTTTAAAGATGGCAGCACATTAAATCTAATTTTTTTCTAGTTTGAAATATGAATTTAATAAATTTTGGCACGCAAGAGAGTCTTTTAAGGAGATATGAGGAGAAGCTTGTCCTCGTAGCCAGTTTCGTATGTCTATTGCACTAACTAACACCCAAGTTTATTCCTATGCAGTAACATCGGTTTAAATACTTTTAAATTATTGTAATGAAACAATCCTTGTATTCCATGCAAAAATTTTTAATCCAAAAGGACTTCTATAAATAGCGTAACAGAGCGCTTTCAGCCTAAGCCATCATTGTAGCCATCAAGTAGAGTCGGGTTTTGCAAAATGCTGAACAATAAATCAACATATGGACCGGACGGAATTCCCAGCTCTTTGGTGAGAGACTGTTCCTCAGTCATGAGTGCTCCTCTTTGTCATATTTTCATATGATCTTAGGCACTGGTGTGTTTCCGGAGGTTTGGAAGATTGCCATGGTTTGCCCTATTCTCAAAAAAGGCGATCCAGCTCTAGTAGAAAATTATCGTTTCATTTCCATATTATGCAACTTTTCCAAGGCGCTAGAGATTGTCTTACAGAAATACCTATTCTTCAAAATACGTAACAGATTGTCAGTTCATCAACACGGCTTTTTTTCCAGAAGATCATGTATGACTAATGTCTGCTCTTTCTCCTCTAATGTCTGCGACGCCCTTAACCGCAGAAGTCAAGTGGATGTCATTTACACAGACTTTTGCAAATCTTTTGACCAAATTGATCATCACATTTTACTACGGAAGGCATCTGACCAGTTCGGTTTCTCCAACAAACTTATCTTAGTATTGGAATCTTATCTCTTCAATCGTCGCCAATTTGTCGAAATCGAGGGTTTTACATCGGAACCTTTTGTACCGACGTCAGGTATCCCCAGGTCCAACCTGGGGCCACTGCTGGTCAACATATTCATCAACGATCTGGTCTCTCTGATAGACTGCAGCTCTCTCGCCTATGCTGACGATCTGAAAATTTTCCACCGCATCGATGCATTCGAGGACCACGTGTCTCTTCAAGCCAGTATTGATACGGTCAGTAGGTGGTGTGTGGCGAACAGACTTCGCTTAAACATCTCCAAGTGCAATGTTGTTTCCTACCCTCGACCTAAAAATGCAAGTCTTTTTAATTACACCATAAATGATTCCACTTTGATTAGGCGCACTACGGTAGGGATCTAGGTGTTGTTTTCGATGAGAAATTCTGTTTCACCAGTCATATCGTTCAGATGGTGGCTAACGCTTCTAGAGCTTTGGGCTTTATACTGAGAACTTGCAAAAACTTTTCAAACGTATGCACCCTTAAGCTCTTGTATTACTCCTTCGTGAGATCAAAGTTGGACTACGGTTCCATTGCTCGGTTCCCTATATACAACTGCCATGCTTACTCAGTCGAGTCAGTTCAGAGGCGCTTCCTAAAATACTTAATGTTCAGGGAAGATGGCTCTTATCCTCAGCGAGGTCTTATCCTGTCGAGGTTTGCAGAGTTGCCTTTGGAGGTTCGTCGCGACTCTCAGTCACTATCATTTCTCCATAAGCTTCTTTCCTCTAAAATCGACTGTCAATTTCTGTTGGAACGCCTATCATTTCACGTACCCCGCAGTGGTGCCAGACATCAACCTACTTTTTCGCTTGAATTTGCGAGGTCGAACATCATATCCCAAAGTCCCATTTACAAAAGTGGCACATTTTAATCGCATTTCCGCTTTTTGCGACATAAACTTCGACAGCTTACCAATTGTTCTGAGGTACCTGCGAGAGGCGTCTGGTTACTCCCTTCAGTTTATTAGTGTTTCCTTTTTTTATATTTACATATATACATCTATTAATGTTGTGATTTGCTGTTATTATTATCGTAACTTGTTATGTGCTTGTATGATTAGTTAGCAATTGTAGGATTTTACTTCCTCTTATCATGTACATACTTATTTGAATTTCCTGTAATTGGGCCTTTGGGCCTGTTGGAAATATATGGCTATTTATTTATTTATTTATTTATTGTTACCTGTAAAGTAAGTAAAAGAACCCCCTATTAGTGGAGAGTCAAAGGTTGCTGTTGAAATTTTTTTGGTAAAGAAAATGATGAGATGAATATTATGTTCAAATTTTTTGTAATTTTAAAGGGGCTAATTAAAGATACAAATTAAAAATGATGATTTTTTTCTTTTGTAATTTTTTGTGAGTAAAAAGCTGAGTAAGTGCTTTCTTCCTTTCCAAAACAACTTTCAAGCCATCACTGAAACAGTCAACAGAATTTTCAAGTATTCTTTTGCATATTGGGTTACTTAGTACGGCATTGGGTTAATCTCATCTAGCATAGTGGCAGCCTTTTGTACTTTAGGATTACTATAGACAATTATTTATTTATTTTTATCGCCTAACTTAACAATTATTGTCATTTTTTTAAAAAGTTTAAATTTTAAAATTACCGCCATTTCTTGGCGTATATCTTCTTGCGCCATCGGTCTACTTGTCAAGACTGTCAGCAATGATACATTTGACGTATCACCCAAAAGCGTGGTTCTGGGTACCTCACTTTTGTTTTAATTAAGGATTTTAAACTACATTATATGAATCATTATCTCAAAAATGTGACGTACAGTGTGTGAAATTTAATTGTTACGCGGTCCCTTTTTCGTCCAGGATATTCTTTTTACCCCGGCTACATCCCCTGAAAATTTCGGCCTTCTACCTATACGGGAACATGGCAGTAGAAGGAGCGTTACGTTACATATCCGAGCGTGACGCGTGACGGCTCGGTCTCATTCAACCCCCACAAAAAAACGCAAAACGCGCCTAAATAATTATTTTTAATTTATACCTTTAATCAACCCCTTTAAAATTCCAACAGATTTGCAACCGGATATAACAGTGTTCATCTTATCATTTTCTTTACCAAAAAAATTTCAACAGCAGTCTTTGACTCTACACTAATAGGGGGTTCTTTTACTTACTTTTCAGGTAACACTGATGATGACTTAGGCCGAAAGCGCTCTGTTACGCTATTTATAGATGTCCTTTTGGATTACAAATTTTTGCATGGAATACAAGAATTGTTTCATTACTATGTTTCGTATATGCACACAGCCTTTACTCTTCATTTAATTTTAAGTTATTCGCAGTTAAAAGAAATTAAAAGCATGTTAAAAATTATTTTAAAGTGTGACGACCACAACAATTACACGAATTGTTGAAAATGTGAATCATTTGATTCTTGACAGTATCCTAACTTGTCTTATAAATTCTTGTTGAACCTTACTAATAAACGGGCATTTGACGCATTTCTTCTCTAATTCTTATTTTGAGACCTTCAATGGTCTATTTAAGTCAAACCTTTTAAGTATCTTCCACAGAAAAAAATAACGTGATCTCAAATCAGGCGACTTTGCAGGCCACTCAATAGGACCCCTTCTTCCTATCCACCCATTAGAAGATGTTATAGAGGTACTATTTAACACCAGCTAGGAGGTGAGGTGTGTGCTTGCTGAAACTACATTTTAGATCAACTAAGGCAGGAATTAATTCAAACTGCAAAAAGTTTTGATACATTTGCCCAATACATTTTTCATAAAAAAGTACGGTTCAAAAATCGAGTTCCTAAATATTTGTGAGCAATACAATACTCCACAAAACAAAAAGGACTATAGGGAATTTCAAGAATTGTATAGGGCAGAAATATGTAATGCAAAAATCTTGACAAATGGCAACTTAATAAAATCCTCAAAAAACTCAAGCAAACAAAAAAATGTGGAATATCATAATTAGAAATAGAAATAAAAACAAAATAAATGAAACCAGTAATCTCGATCCTAATGATTTCAATAATTATTTTTTGAATATAGCACAGAATCTCATACACAAAAACCGCCATCAAATTTAAATCCTTTAAATAATCTGGCCAATCTTAATATACCAGAGAGTTTTTCGTTTTAGAAAGTTACTTTTATTCAGATCCGTGATATTGTCAAATATAATAATTCATAAAGCTATTAACTAATTATCACCCTGTCCCAAGTTTGAACTTGAACGTGGGAATTATTTAATAAACATTAAAAACAAACTATAAACAACGCGAGCAGTCAACGGGAGCGATTATGAACTTTAAGCATGCAATGATCAGCAATTTCACTAATATAAATACACTGGCAAACCTTCAGTTCGTCAGACTTTTGGTCTCACCTAAACCAGCTCCAGGGTTAGTCACATGACTGCTTTTGGTTCAATCCGCTCTTTGGTTAGTCACACGATTGCTAAAGTTATAATCCTTTTCCTGCCCCAAACCTAGTACTTGGTTAGCCACATCGATTGCTAAGACTAGGGGTTTCATTAACCACAGTAGAAAAGTCGAGTCTGTCAAAGTTCTTCGAGTGAAGTTTCTAAGTAGTCTGTCAAGTAATTCAAAGTGTAGTGTCCAAGTGCTCTTAGATACCTTAACATTAAATAAAACACAACACAACATAAGATAAACTATATTTACAAAGCAGTGACCAAAAAGACCTATAAACAATTCATAAAACATACCTCAAGTCGAGAAAGCATGCGCACCTTAATAATTGGGTATAGGCTAGTCTCATTAAGTTTCTGACCAGTAAACGCGGTTAAAACTCTATCGTTGTGTCTTTGACCAATACACATTGTTAATTTAACGCTGTTAAAACTCTATCGTTAAGTCTTTGACCAATACACATTGTTAATCTTTTCTTATTAAGTTTATCTAATATACTTTATTGTTTTTAAGTGCTTTCTTTATCTTCGCTTCTCACCTTACGTAAAGAATCCCATACAACCATCGGAGTTATACCCCTGCACACTGAGTAAGGCGTGGCATCGCGATTCAAACGTATGATGACAGATTGGTGGAGACATTAAGAAAAAATTAAAAGAACTGTCATCACGAATACTCGCGACAATATTATTGACAGTCTAAAAATAAAGACAGCTGTGATATTTTTGGAATCAATCAAATTAATAAAATGTGTTAAAAATTAGATTATTGTGCCCTTAACTTTACTCATAAATGAATGTCTTAGAGAGGGCATTTTCCCAGATGTTTTTAAGATTGCAGTTGTGGTGCCAATCTTTAAAAAGGGTGCCAAGACAGCCCTGGCAGCTAACGTCCTATATCTCTTCTTCCCATTATGTCAAAAATCATGGAAAAATGCATGTCAATACAAATTGTAGAATTTTTTGAAAATAATGGCCTTTATAGCAGTTCCCAGTTTGGTTTCGGGCAAAATAAAAACACCTCTCTAGGTATTCTTCACCTCGTTCAGGGTATCTTGGATAGTTTTCAGAAACAACAGTATAACGCAGTACTTTTTTGTGACCTAAGTAAGGCCTTTGACTGTGTAGACCATGGAATTCTCCTAGAGATGCTCAAATACTACAGATTTTGTCAGACCAGCATTGCCCTTCTTCGGTCATACCTTAACAGCAGGCAACAATGTGTGCGCTATAGTGATGTGACGTCAGCAAAGGGAAGTGTAACAATTGGAGTACCCCAAGGGTCAATCTTGGGTCCCATACTTTTTCTGATCTACAAACATCAGTGTAAACTCAAAGTACACTATCTTTGCTAACGACACAACAGTGTCTGTATCGGCAAATGAGTTGAGGGCTTCATTGGAGGGTTCTGTGGCTGCACAGGAGGTGGCCAAGAGCTGGTTTAATTCCAATAAGTTGCTCCCGAGATTGCTCCTCAATACTGAGAAGACATCTAGGATGGTCTTTTCGATGAGGGACCTCAGTGAAGTCAATTCTCCAACACAAACAGTGTCAAATTTCTTGGAGTTTCCGTTGAACCAAGGCTGTTATGGAACATGCATATAAATGTATTGGCATCTCGCTTGGCCACTGATCTGTTTCTTCTCAGGAGCCTGGCTACCAAAGTATCACAATATGTGTTATTAACTGCATATTTTGCAACTTTCCATGCACACTTTGTTCAAAAACCATTTTTGAACACGTCTTCAAATCTAACGATTTAATTTTTGTACAGTTTAACTTTCCACGCCACGGTCCTCGCATTCCAAACAAATTAAAACCTTGGCGATACTACTAACGCCATCTCTTGTTTACCACGTTTATCCACTGCGTCGGCAGGCTAGAAAGCTAAAAGTTAAGCGTCTTCAAAAGGCCTCCGACCAATCATAGCGCTTCGCGCTTTATCCGGGCGGTATTACTAGCGCCATCTGTTGTAACCACCTTTACTCATTTGGAGCCTGCCGCGCATCCTAAACTCATCTGACCAATCATGGCCTTTCCCGCTATACCCCGGCGACCGAGTCGACCAATCACGGCTCATCCTACAGGATAGCCAGTTCACCCTAACTAAAATTCCCGAAAATTCACATCTTTAATATTCGAATTTCATGCAAACTAATCAACAGATTTCAACCGGATTTGTATTAAAATTCATAATATTAATTTAGACAACCGGTCATGTTAAGTTTTTACACAATATCTCTGTATTTACATTATTGCCCTTTCAATGCCCTAAGCGGTGCATCTTCTCCCACCAGAAGGGGCGGTAACAACTTCTTCAAGTTGCTCTAGTTCCCACACTTCCCACGTTCTAGAATTCAGTATTGAGTAAGAAGCAGTCTCTTTAACCTCGACCATGACTTCCGATTCGTCTTCGGTCGAGTGTGCACGTGTCGGGTATCGGCCATTTTGTTCCAGCTTCATATACATATATGTTAGTTTGGGGGCACATGGGGCTTTCAGGGGCTGTGTAGATTCCCCGAATAAGATTCGGACGTCCAGCCGGGGGTTAGGCCCCGTGCATGTACAAGATTTAAATGTGTGTGAATGTCCAGCCGGTGGTGTTCGAACCTTAAAACAAGCCGTGCATGTACAAGTCGGAGGCCCAGGGGTACATACTCGACATACTGGGTCCTCTAAAAATAGTATCTCTATCCATCAGGTGTAACTAATCTGGGATGGGTCGCCCCAGCTCTTACTAAGCCGGATAGAGGTCGTTTCTGGCTGAATTTTCGAAAGAAAAAGGCCAACAGAGAGTTGTACTACTACTACTACTATTAACCTCGACCATGTAATTCGCAAAAAGCGCACCCCCGTTTCGAGCCGGCTGGCGCTGAGCCGCCATGCCGGCAAGTTTTCACGTTTTGAGACCTCATTATCTATCTAGTTCATTACTCAAGTGATATAGTGATATCCTGGCATAATCATCGTCACATCAAGCCTACAATAAGGTATTTATTGGCAAACTTAATGCCATTATTCTCCCGCCGAGCAATGGCGTCCCGATTGGTCTTATCCATGGGAGTTGTACAATCGAGCCCTGTCTCGAATCACACCGCACTCAATAGAGCATAGTGTAGAAATCCCAAGTAAGTAAACTAACATGTTTGCAATCACATTCTCACTAAGCCTACAAAAAGGTATATATCGGCATCTCATTGCCAATTATGGAGACCGACTGATCTCTAGTACTAAGCCTACAAAAAGGCATTTTTTCGGCATCTACTGCCATATGGAGACCCACTGATCTCTTGCACTAAGCCTACAAAAAAGGTATATTTCGGCTCTGCTGCCATTTTGGAGACCCACTGATCTCTTAACTCTCAAAGGCTGTGCCATGCGCTGCGCAGTCTCCAATGGTACTTCCATTGGATTTTCAACATTCTATATTACCAGCATACCACTGGATTGCTATACTCTTTGCCTTATTCTAATATAAGGATTACTCTGCACTAGTCTGCATACCCACTCATGCCTTATTCGCACATAGGGATTAAACGGCACTAGTCTGCCAATTTACACAAGTTATCACAATGCTACATCCCATACGCGGATTTCAACTTACCTATGCTACCTGCATAGCATACTTACTAATCATTCATGTGTGCACCAATAAGCCGCATTCACAAGGCATTCATGTCATGCCAATATGCACTAACTGCATACCAGTCAAACCACTACACTCCAGTCATTCCTATTTGCAAGAATTTGAACTACATTGTACATAGAAGCTAGCAATAATAGGCCTAGCAAGTGTTTGTCAAAGTGACTTTCCTCCAGTGTTAGAAGATAACCTCCTGAACATTGAACGTTTCTCGTCAATGGTGTTCATAGTGTACATATTAGCTTATAGGTGGACTCTAAGGTAATATTAATCCTGTTATTATCGCTTGTATATTGTATTTTATATCAAAGCTAAATCAGCTAACATAGTTGATAAGCAGCTGTTCCGCAGGAACTCTAACAGACATTTAACTGTATATACTTTCAAGGTTTTGTTTATAACCATACATTAGTTTAGTACTACAATTGTTTACGCAATTATTTAGGTTTTAAGAGTATTATTTATGTCATATTTTTCAAGGTCGAAATTTGCCTCGACTGATATTTTTCACATCGTAGCACTGACTACGTGCAATAATTCATTGTTTATATTTTGTATATTTATGAGCTTCTAGTTATTTTCAGGTAAAATAACTTATTAAAATATTCATATAATACTAAAGCTTTTTGTTTTATTTACAAATTGACTTTAGAACTAGCCCTATGGTAAATTTCAGTGCCTAAGAGCACATCTCTTTTTGTTCAGAAAATCGACCAAGATCGATTCTGAAACACACTTTTCTTATGGCATTATTGTTTGGGGTCATGCATCTGACACATATAGAATCTTTGGCCTGCAGAGAAAGGTTGTAAGGGTGCTAAGTGGTCTTGGATTTAGAGAGGACTGCAGGGAGGCTTTTAGGAGCTTAGGTATCCTCACTGTCCCATATGCATGTATCTTGGAGAATCTGCTTTACCTCAGAAGGAATCAGAATGCTTATTCATCTCATCGGAGTGTGCATGAATACGAAATCAGGGGCAGGGATGCCTTGGTGCCCCTTTATTGGCGTCTTGGGAGACGACAGGACGTCCCAGGCTACTGGGCGATTAAGCTTTTTAATAAATTACCAGTCGAAAAATTAAACAAACCTTAATCAGAAATAGTTTCTATTCCCTGGAAGAATTTATGCAACATACTTTTTAAAATGTAATTTTGTCCTAATATGTGTTGTATTTTTTAGAAAATTTTATGTCATCTTAATTTTAGATTTATATTCATGCTAGGACCTATAAGTGTTGTTAATGTTTATTGGTGTTTTTTACCCTAGTTTTAGTATAAAAAAAATATAATATTCTCTTATGACTTATGTAAGTTACCTTATGTTACATAACATGAATAAATTTGGATTGATTGATTGATTGATAGCTGTCCACACGTTCACCCTCGCGTTCATCTTCTGCTGATGTTGAGTGTGCCCCTCTTGTATCCAGTGCGAATTCGCTACAGTTTTGACCAAAAGAGTTTAGGAAACAGAGAGACGGAGCTATGTCTTGGGTTAGTTTTGGTTAGCAAACAGTTTTTTTTTCCTGATTTTGGGTTAGTTTTGGTTAGGTTTGGTCAGCACCTGGTTATTTTCCTTTTCTTGAGCCCCCGTAGCGAACGGTAGCGAGCGGAGGGCCATGCGAAAAGTGAAATATTACTAAAACTAACGCAAGACATAGCTCTGTCTGTCTGCTCCCTAGACTCTTGTGTTTTGACCAGCATTATGTTGTAAGGATTGTACTTTTTTGCATGTAAAATATTTTTGACAGTGCCGTGACTGATATTTGAATTTAATCTAACCTTTTTGGGTTGAAATGTTTGGATTTTCTTGATAAGACGGCCAAACATTAAGTTTTAGATTCCTATCTACTGTTGGTCGTCCGCAAATCCTATACCGATCCATGTTCTTGAAATTTTGTCACAATTTTGCTCACTGCTGATTTTGTGCCTGGAAATCATATCATCTGGTTAACTATGCAATAAAAATATACTACTATAATTATATTATACTTTAATACTATTGTGTTCTAAATTTACGACTTTAAAAAAAACGCAAGAGATTGGAATTTACTTTTTATTTTTATTAACATAAAAATTCATATTTATTTTATGGTCATTTCAGATTTTATTCTATAGTTTGGCAGCAGTATATTGTGGCAATGCGTCTTAATCTTCTGGGGCAGGTTGTGAATTTTAAGAATTTCTTCTATAGTTTGGCAAAGATTACGCGGCAAATTTTTTACACCTAATCTATGCTCCATCCAAAGTCTGGCCAGCTCAATTGTATACTGATAACACGGAAGGGTTTTTTTTTATTATTCTGTATATTATTATAAAATATAACAATATAGGTATTAATACAAGCAACTTTATCCATTCCGTAAAAAATGCATGGCGGCCAACGTCTTTTTTGCGTCACGATACAGAAAACCTACCCGATCTTCTTTACGTAACT
>MU184393.1:20457-37157 GCA_016904865.1 Pissodes strobi | reverse complement strand
CCGGATTCTTAAAGATAAACAAAATAATATGACTAAGAGGCAATTCGTCCCGTCGGCGTTTTTTCTTTTCGTGCGTCTCCAACAGTCTTCTTTGCCTACTACAAAACATATTTGAACACATGACCATTCCTGATTTCATCACATTGGAGTTCAAAATAATTACCGGTTTTTTTTATTCCTTTCCGAAATTTTAGCCCCTTCATGCATGGTTGACAATAACAACACTATTTTATTTTTTTTGTTTGCACATAAGACACTAGTATCTTGTTTTTGCCGAAACAGAACATTGTTGAATAAAATTCTCGTCTTTTTACTTCCAGCAGTTCTGGAGGGATTTGTTTCTTATTCTTTCGAATTGTCCCAATAATGCTCAGTGTATAGTGATTTTCTAAAAAATCGTCTCCTAATCCTACGGAGATGAACCAATTGTCCACTGTTATGTTTCGGTTGCGGCTATGGAATGAGATTTTCCCAGGTAAGCAGCGAGCGGTATGATTAAAAAGGACGACCTATAAAAATTGACGTTAACTTTGACAGCTGTTTTGTAAAAACGAAAGGACATAGTCGAGTTGTAGAAAATGGTAAATAAAAATTTTTGAGGTGCCTCGGCTGTTTTGGCGAAAATTGATAATTTCGTAAATAATTTGGAGTTTTCAGACTTTGTTGCCATACTGCATAAATAAATTATCATTTTTTTAACAGAAATGTTTAGATTGAGCTATTTTGGCAATGAGTTTTATTTTAACAGTCCTTTGATGAGATGTTTGATCGTTTAATTGAAACACTATCTTGGCCATTTAAGATAACACTTCTCCGCAAAATTAACGCTATAGGTTTCTGCTTGATTCGGATGATTGTAATTCTAGTTATATTTTGATTTTTCAAAAACGTATAAAAATGATGCCAATTTTTGTTCCGAGTATTTGTATTATCAGAGAGACCCAATTAGAATCAAAATCGTTCTCTGTCTCTTTTTTATTTACTTCATCATCCCTAGAAAATCCTGAACAACTTGCTGATTGATTAATATTGCAACTACTTAAATATGAAATTTTGATTCTTGTATTTTTTCTAGGATGGACGCTTTCAGGAAAGTCTATAGACAAGAAGGATTTTTTGGCATGTATAGAGGATCTGCAGTAAATATTTTACTGATCACCCCGGAGAAAGCTATCAAGCTGGCAGCTAACGATTTTTTTAGATATAATTTACAAACCAAAGATAAGTAAGTATAAATAATATAATGAAAATTAAAAACATATATTTTAACAATTTTTGGGTTTTCTCTCCACTATCGTTTTGAATTGGTTATATAGAGCCTCTTCGGCTCTGGCTCCAGGATGTAAACAGCACAAGTGCTAGTTTAGTGACCCTAACGAAATATCTAGATAACTTGAAAACAAACCTTCAACTTTTCGGTGAACAAATCTGTCACCGTTGTCAAGAACTATAAAATCTAAAAATGAAAATGGTTAGTAAATACAATAAAACAGTAAAAAGCTCTTGCAGATTGTCAACCTTGAACAATTATAATGCCATACCATTTAATTACTTGTTACTGGTCTTTAGTGTGATATTGAGGTGTTATTTGGTAAATTAATTTTTTTGAAGTTTTCTATATCTATAATTTGGTGTTATTCGCTTAGAAAGAGTTTAATGATTTTTGTTGAAAGGGTTAGTTAATTTTTAAGTGTCCCTTATCAACTTCAGTTTTTAGCAAAGGTAACCAGGTACTATTAAAACTTACAGATGTTGAAGCAACACATTCATTTTTATTTAATAAAATTAAAGCACTTTCTTTAATTTTACGTTTTGTAGATGAAGGTTCCCTTGCTAAAATACTTGAAGCGTTTCATTGTATTCTGTGATTGTTATCAAATGCATGTTGACAAATATGTGATTTGTGAAATTGTGTATTTTTAATATAAGTTTGATGTTCTTTTATTCGATTTGATAATGGTCTACAGGTTTCACCTATATAAAATTTATTGGATTCACATGGTATTTTATAGATAACATTTTTAGTAGTTTCATTTTCATTGGGTGGTTTTGTTTTTGTTAGTTTGGATCTAAGAGTGTGTTCTGTTTTGAAAATAGCACGAATGTTAAATTTATTACCTATTCGTTTTATTTTGTCTGATAAACCAGGAATATATGGAATAAAGAGGTTCGTAATAGGTCTATTTTGATTTAGTCTAATATTTGGTTGTTCCAAATCAATACATATAGCATTTTTCAATGAAATCAATAGGATAGTTATTATTAATTAAAACATTTATTAAAAATTCTTTTTCTGTGTTGAAATTTTGATTATTACAAATTATTTTCATTCGATCATATAGACTTTTTCCGACCCCCTTTTTGACCGTTATTGGGTGATTTGAATTAAAATTTAAATATCTGTTTGTATGTGTAGGTTTTCTGTATATTTTTGTTTCGAATCTATTCAAGTCTTTTTTTATAAGAATGTCAAGATATGAAAGTTGTTCATTAATTTCTCTTTCTATAGTGAATTTGATTGTGGGTTCTTTGGTATTAATATGATTTGGAAAATCGTTAAGAAAATGTTCGTTATGTGGATAAATTGAAAAAATGTCATCTATATAACGCCACCAAATTAAAGGTTTATATTGATAATTTTCAACAAAATTTAATTCAAAATTTTCCATAAAAATATTATTTAATAAAGGTGATAAAGGCGAACCCATAGCCATACCATTGTTTTGTTGATAGTAATTGGTATTGTATTGAAAATAAGTAGTTTTTACGCAAAAAGTAAGTAATTCGAGTATTGTGTCAATATTAAGTTTTGTACGTTCACCAAGGTTAGTATCATTTGCTAATTTATTTCTTACAATACTTATTTAAAGTTTTATCAACAGGTACGTTGGTAAAAAGACTAATAGTAGAGTGCTACCTATAACTTATTTTGACTTGTGTGAGCACCTTGGGGTTACAAGCTGAAATTTTCACAGAATGAAGGTTTTATTATATTAATTCAAAATCCGAAGGTAAAATATAGTACGAATTATATTTTTTATCATTGCTTGAAATATGCAGATTACATTGGCCCTTACGGCGAAATAAATAAAAAAATTGAAATATCTCCCTTCGAACCTGGGCAAAATCTGATTGAAATATACTCATTTTTGTATTCCCTCGCATTCTGTCCGAAATGAAGGCTCAAATCAAAAATTTTTATTCTTGCAAAAAGTTTGCCTTACATGCATAGGTGCATGAATACATTTTTTCTCAAATGGTAATGGAAAAATAGAATTAAATGTAAAAAAGTTATTTTCTTCTAGCCGCGACCGTCCGATCTCGCGCTTCCCGAGTACTCTCGTATCTCACTTTTTTTCATAGCTTCCTCTTTCTCGCGCCTATTGTACCATACAATAAGTGCTTTTACACCATTACGGGTTAGAATACTAATAATAATAGCTATTATTAATTGAATAAAGTCAATGAAGACATTTTCGATTATACTGAAATTTATTTTCCTATACGCTGCTAGGTAATAAAGAAGTAGAAAAAAATCATATACTTAATGCAACTACTATTAAAAAAGGACTAGCTTTTATTCAGAATAGAATAACTCAAAATGTAAAAAAAATCTTTATAATATCAAAATATATTTATCTTTAGTGTCTGTATCTTCTTCAGGAATAGACCTAATGACTTCAATATTGCCTTCCAGTAATTTTTTTGCATGATCCTATGCAACCTATTTAATTTCTTCTACGTCTACAAGCTTGCTTCCATACAATCTAATAAAACATTATTTTATTAAGTTTTAGGTTGATGTCATGAACGGCCACATATCGCACCGAATTTCCTCTTCCACATTTTACCCCAAATTATCTAGAAATATATATTTTTAATATGTAGCAGAAGTACAAATACAGCAGTGTCATTGGAGTCCACTATGCATGTCAAATAATACATACAATGTTTAGCAGAGAGTATAATGCAACAAAATCCTAGTATTAGCTTCTTCGTGACTATAGAGGATAGTAATTTGGTGCCAATTGGTTCGCAATTTGTTTTCTTATCAAAAATATTGGTAAATCCCCCACTATAGAGTGCTCGTTCAGATAAAAAGTTCGTTAACTATTTTTTTTAACTAAAAACAGAGTGGATAAATAAATTCCACTGTTTTGGATGTAAAAAGGTAACTTATTATTAGATTAAATCGGTACATAATAAAATTTAATTAAACAATTTTTTATTAGATTGTATGAAAGCAAAGCTTGTACACGTAGAAGAAATTAAATAGGTTGCATAGGATCATGCAAAAAAAATACTGGAAGGCAATATTGAAGTCATTGTGTCTATTCCTGAAGAAGATACAGACACTGAAGATAAATAGATTTTGTTAGTATAAAGATTTTTTCCCTTTTTCAGTTTTTCTATTCTGAATAAATGCTAGTCTTTTTTTTAATAGCAGTTGCATTAAGTATATAATTTTTTCCTACTTCTTTATTACCTAGCAGCGTAGAGGAAAAATAAATTTCAGTATAATCGAAAATGTCTTCATTGACTTTATTCAATTAATAATAGCTATTATTATTATTATTATTAGTATTCTAACCCGTAATGGTGTAAAAGCACTTATTGTATTGTACAATAGGTGCGAGAGAGAGAAAGCTATGAAGAAAAGTGACATACGAGAGTACTTGGGAAGCGCGAGATCGGACGGTCCCGGCTAGAAGAAAATTACTTTTTTACATTTAATTCTATTTTTCCATTACCATTTGAGAAAAAAAAAATTATTCATGCATCCATGTATTCTAAATACTTAAGGCAAACTTTTTGCAAGAACAAAAATTTTTGATTTGAGCCTTCATTCAATGCGAAGTGAATACAAAAATGAGTATATTTCAATCAGATTTTGCCCAGGTTCGAAGGGAGATATTTCAATTTTTTGATTTATTTTGCCGTAAGGGCCGACATAATCTGCATATTTCAAGCAATGATAAAAATATAATTCGTACAAAAATGTAGATAAATTTTATATGAAAACATTCATAATTTAATATCCTACGTTCATATAATAATCTCGATTTTTAGGTATACTGCCCTTTTGCCCGTTATGATTTTTTATTACCTTCGGATTTTGAATTAATATAATAAAGCCTTCATTCTGTGAAAATGTCAGCTTGTAACCCCGAGGTGCTCACAAAAATCATTTTTACTGCGTTGGGCACTCTACTATAACAGCATCAAAACTTATTAGAGTATCGTTAGGATTTAAATTAATTTATGATAGTTTCTCTAAAAAATGTTGTCAGTTTCTTATATATGAGTTAGTGTTGTTAGCAAGTGGATTAAGAATGTTGAGATATATTTAGCAATGGGGTGTGTTGGTGAATTTATACAGCTGACTATTGGACGTAGAGGAATATTTAGTTTATGTATTTTTGGTACTCCAAAAAAATTAGGTGTTTTATTATTGTGTGGTGTCAGTTTGAATCTTTCTATGTCGTTAGGGTAACTAAACTAGCACTTGTGCTATTTACATCCTGGAGCCAGAGCCGAAGAGGCTCTATATAACCAATTCAAAACGATAGTGGAGAGAAAACCCAAAAATTTGTAAGTTAAAACATGAATCCTCCACAACAATATAGAACATATCAACATTAAAAAAATATATATCGTGTGTACCTCGTAAATATAGACATGTGCACATGGCTTCGTTTGTTGATATTCAACTGTCGGTTAGTTTTGATGTCTCCAAACAGTTTCTGGGATATTTTTGATGCAAAAGCCCCACTTTACTAATTTGATCCAGCTCCTACTTAAAATTCTCTGGAAATATTGGTAATATCAAGAGACTTCCTTGTACACATAAGTACCTACCCAGTTTACGTCTGAATTACGTCTATAAAACATACCTCATATGCCAATCTAATCTACATATTTGTACATATCTAGCAGCATACTATTGATTCGATGTTTAAGAATGATTTAAATTAGAGTCAATTTTATTAAGGTCTTGGCCACATTTCAACGACCAAGAAACTCGCTAAGGTAATTTTGTTACGAATTTCCAACGTTTCCTCGGTTAGTGACTAATTTATAACGTTATGGAGATATAGTTTTATTCCTGAGGCAATATTAAAGATCTTAGACTGACTAAGACCTGACACATACATGCTTTTCAGTCACGTCTAAAGGTGAATATGATATGACGTGAAGTTCAATTTTGATTTCCTTGCGGCATTGGGTCATAGATCATATGATCAGCATAACGTCAACCCACTTTGTCATTTGGTGTACTCTTTTGAGCATTGTAACTCTCGTTCTTCGTTGTTGCTAAAAAAAATGTTCTGCGGTGTATGTGTAGATTATTAAAGGGCCAGTTTTGTAAAAGTAACCTTAAGGAATTTGATATCTTGACGGTTCCAGGATTATTTGTTTATGAGTTGTGCGTTTACACATTTGTAAAAAAAGATAAAATACAACATGTTAATGACGTTCATCCTGTAAACACAAGACAGAAAAATGTGCAACACGTTTTTCTTATTAAAGTTAAAAGGTAAGCAAGTAAAGATTTATTAAAACAAACCTAACACCGGAGAGTCGTGTTTGCAATACCCGGCTCCAGGAGTGGAGAGTGCCACCAGTTCTTACCAACTAAACTGGAAAAGTTCGGCTGGTGTTGTACGGGGTTGTTAGGCACGCTTATCAAACAAAAAACTCAATCTTAACAAGAAAACACAATCTAAAAGTACGGATTAATTTATTAGCTTCGAAGTTTTTTTTCTCAACAGCAACAATCTTACAGTGAAATTCTAAGGCAACAAGGATTTTATTTATAAGAATATATTAGGAGAAGTTTATGAAATTTTTGAATCTAACAGGCGAAGGAATGTCAAAAGACTGTTAAGTAATTAATAATAATGGTACAATATGATGATTGTACTGAGACCAATTCTGTTGTTAACTCGGTACTGCATGCCTTACACATAAACGTTCTAAACACTAAAATCCGAAGTGATTACTTTGGTTTACCTAAGCTTATTGCCTATACGTATGCGTGCGCTAGTAGCTGCACCAATTATAAATGTAGCGATAATACTATCAATTAATAAAAGGTAACATTCATTATATCAATCGACCAGATAAACAAATTAATAAATGAAATCAATCTAACTGAAAGCTTGGCCGACAAGACTAGATTTATATTTAAATATTAAATAAAAAAAAAACGATTATCAATTGACCAGAAAAATAAATGAATGAATACACTTAAGCTATTTTAAAGCTTGGCCAACAAGACTAAATTTATATTAAAATATTAAAAACGATTATTAATCGGCAGGAAAAATATCAATCAAATATATATCAATAGTAATTATTACATTAGAACCTAGGCAACGATACCCCATTAGATCCGGTTTGTCAAACGCAGTTGTGGAGGTAAGAAGTACCTCTGGTGGAGACACCGTGCGCCTGTAGCAAAATCCAGGTACTGCAATGGCACTCGATAGCCCCGATGGTAAAACTGGCAGTGGGGTAACGCGGTGGTAAAACTGCAGTGGGATAGGCCGGTGATAAAACTGGCAGTGGGTTAGCCCGGTGATAAAACCCTCTAATAACCCAATACTAATTAGACGAAGCCCCTTACTTCAGTGAAAAAACTATGGCCCCCCTTGCATAAATATATTTTCTTTATAAAACAAATCCCCCAAAAATTATCAATGGATTTTCAATGACCATCAGCAAATAAAAGAAATACAAAAGGTACAAACAACTTGAACATAAAAAAGAAATAGATTTGAATCACCCCTAAATAATATAAACTGCGAAATATGATCAAAACTAAAGTCACATTAAAATAAAAATTCAGATATGATAAAAGGAAATAGGCAAAATATATCATGGAATGCAATGCAAATGAGGGTCAATGTAAAAAAAGGTTAACACAAAGAAGGCAATTAAATCGTTAAATTAGGAAAAAAAACTTTAGCAATAATTACCTCTCTTGAGTCGGAGGGTCGCTGGAGAATCAACGGCCTCGATCTTGTAAGATGAGCTCGGAAAGCCTCTAGAATAATGGAAAATGGCCTTTAGTGTCATGGTGTCCATGCATTTCACAAGCAATAAAAAAATTATTTCAGAAAAAGCTTACCTAGTGCAGTACGAATGTCCCAATATCTTGGTAGTATCGAGCACTGATTAGAGACTCACTCCCAGATCCCCTAGAAGTAGGGTAGTATTAAGACAATACAGAAAGTTGAGTCCACTATGACTGCACTAAAGCAAAATGCTCTCATACCGATGGGTATTTCTAGAAGAACCCTCTATCCGTTTCAGTCAATTTGCCTTCCACGAAATTAGATAAAAAAACATCGAATCGGGAAGAAAAAATTGTATGGCCGAGAAATTCCTAACGATTCGATACGAGGAATAATTCTACGATAATAAACGACCGAGTTTTCGATTGTTATGGTTGTAAAACGACGGCGGAAGCCACAATTAATGAGCTAAAATTAAACTTTTCAAGAAATATTCCTAAACGAAATAATGAACCTTTAAAAATCCAAATCGAAAGCAACAATTATAGGAAGATAGCCCATTCCTACTACTCGGAACTACCACCGAATATTACAAAAATTGCAGCCTGCCGCGTGGAAAGATAAACATGAGATTCCCAAGCAGATCAGAGGTCCTAAAAAGTTATCAGAAGTTATCAGCCGGTAACTTGAATTAAAGCCAATCGAGGGCCCCAAAAAGTTATGAAATATTTAAACAGAAAGTAGAATATGAATTTGACGGATCCAATGAGGCTTTACAGTAGGCTTTATTAACCCAATTCTTAAAAATATAGAACGGCCAGCAAACATAATAATTAATATAATATAAATTAAGCAAAGTTTACTAATAACATAATATCCTATTTTAGTGCTTTAATCAAACCTGAGCGATCGGTGGCTCGCTTATCTACTAAAATAAATATAGTCACAAAGTACCTGGGGGCCGCATAAGAGAAAGGAATTATTAAAATAGCTATTCATGGCCACAACAGTGGTATAAAAGCTAGTACAAATATATCATTAACCTATATGTAGAATAAAATTAATTTACATTAATAAATGCGGCAACCTTAAGCTTATTGACAACAAATCGAATCAATAAATTTAGAATTAATTAACCGAAGAGGTCAATACTCAATAATTCTTACCGCAAAATATAGCACCTTTTGTTACTAAATGCAGTATATGAAATAAACTTTAAAATCTTTTACACTGGCTAAATCAGACTGTTACAAGCGATTTAAAGGAAGTGCCGTTTAAATATAAAATAGCCCAAAAAGGTCCTAATTATATAGGCATTAGGATGTATAATAAATTGCCAGGTTACTTAAGGCTTGATATAAGCGTGGCTATCTTTAAGAAAAAGTTAAAACAATTTTTGACTGATTTGTGTTTGTATGACGTTAATGAATTTTTTGGAATGAACTTTAAGGGAACTTGTAGACAGTACTTTTTTACAATATGTACTTGTAGGGGTAGAAAATTAAATAGGTGAAAGTCATTGACACACCTGACTACTGTTCTCAATTTTTTATGAGAGCAACCAGCTATCAACTCCTTTTCTTGTTAATGTTCCCTTAAACCAATGCTTGGATATTTATTTTCATCAAGATGATATAATGCCATTGTGATGAAGAAATACTTAAGTACTAAGTTCTCAAGCAAATGGAGATGGTCTTATTAGGTGGCCTCCACGCTCACTGGATCTGGTGCGTCAGGATCTTTTTTCCTCTAGGGTGTTTTGGAAAACAAAATTTAAAAAGAAAAGATTTTGACACAAAATCAACTCTTTTAGTTAATAATGGGACCGTTTGGTAAACTTCCATAATTAAGTTACGTTATGTTGTATTATTGTTTCATTTATTATTGTTGAGTTGTTTCTATTTAATTATTATTTCTCCCTCGTATAATTTTATATTTATTTCGTTATTTTATGTTCGATAATATTGTTTAATAAAAATTGAATCTGTAGTCTATTTCTGCTCGTTTTGTCATATCTACCACTGCGTTAACAAAAGTAACTAGTTAAATAATGGATCCTTTCATAAACTGACAAAATATGAATTATTTATTTATTTATATCACCGCTTTTTCGATCACGCATTTTCAAGGAAACAATTCACCATATAAAAGCCTCGATAAACGCTGTAACGATTTTGTTCTTGACAGAATGGGTAACTTAACGTTTAAAACAATTTAAAATTTTAGGGCTCTTCCGATATTCCGACAAATGTTAGCCGGCGGTCTGGCTGGGCTATGTCAGATCGTTATTACGACGCCGATGGAGTTGCTGAAAATTCAAATGCAAGACGCTGGAAGGGTGGCAGCTCAGGCGATTTTAGGTATCTTAATTTCTAGCACTATAAGTATGATCGATGTTGTGAGTTGTGCACACGTATATAACTCACATTCTAAAGATATCGTGTGGCTATAGTATGTCATATAACAAGTGTCGAAAGCATTAGTTTTCCAAGGAGGACTTTGAAAACGTACTTCAAAATGAGAAAAAAGAACGCTTTAGATTCTTAAGAAAACGACTAACATCACATGTGTGTTGAAATCAGCTTTTCAACACTAATAATATTTACTGACCCATTGTTGAGAATTATATTTATTCTTGCCAATAGATTTTTAAAAATTCTTTTGTATCCCTCAATAATTATAAATGATAAATGAACTAAAACAACTACATACTTTTCAATAAAGAATATATAGTGTTGTTTAATAGTATTATTTGCAATAAAAAATTTTTTTTAATAAAAGTTGTGGAAGATCAAGGGGTCTATACCCCAAAAATATAAGGTTTATTCACTTTTCTTGAAAAACTCACACTTCATTAGCATTTCTGCGTTTTCGATTCATATTACGAATTCCATAAATATAAAAACTCTAAATTCACCACTATTCAAAATAACACAATTCATTAACACTCCAATACTATAAGAATAAATAACTAATCACACTATAAAACTCTGTATTCGCTCCGTATAATTCCAATTTTAAAACTCAAGAAATTGCCGTTGGCGTTAGCCGGAGCGTTTTATATACCCCTGTCATCATTCTTCTAAATTATTTTCAAAGAACCTCGAAGTGTCCAGCGCAACAGTGTAGTTTTCGCACAACCACTAGCTCCCTATTCGCTTGAATTTTCTTTTGAAACTTTGGATTAGAGCAATCATCTATTGTGCGATTTTAATTATATTAAGTTTCTTGCATAAAAATTTAAAATTTGAGTATCGGAGTAATGGTAAATGACAAATAATTTGTTAACAAATTTTTTAATTAATTTATTGAAAACACTTTTAGAGCCCCCTTCATTCTCTGGTAGAGCAAACAGAGAATTATAAATGAAAGAATAAGAAAACGTTTTTTAAGACAATTTTGGGATTTTCTTATCGGCTGAACGTTTTAAATGTCCAGTTTTTAAATCGGCTTGTGTTGAAAATGCAGATTAAAGGGAATAGAAAGTATGGTCTTCGAGGGTCCAAATTTACGGTTATTTAACCACGCGTCCTCTAGGAATTACACCGAGAGACATGTTCATTTTGAAATAAATTGAGGGATGCCCAACTCATACTTTCATAAAAAATAACATTTGTGTAGTATGTTGTTATAGCCTTGAAACAATTTATGATCGTTCAGGGCGTAGAACGATAAAGTGGCACTAAGAAAAATGAAGCTTTAGCGAAAGTGCTCTCTTTCGTATCTGTTTCTAGTCTGAATTGAGAACGCTTCAAAATATTCTAATGCGTTTTCAAATGACATTTTCGTTTTTCTCGTTCTAGTTGGCAAAGCGGTACACAAAACCTCAGCGACTGAACTGGCTGTCGGTTTGTTCAGACAGCACGGTATTCTTGGACTGTACAAGGGGACCGGTGCAACTATGCTGAGGGACGTTTCATTTTCTGTGATATATTTCCCCCTTTTTGCTACTCTCAATGATTTGGGGCCTAGAAAAAATGACGGATCAGGTAAATACTTCAATTTATATATTTTATTTTATTTTGTGTCTATTTGTTCCTTTCCTTCATAACACAAGTGATTTCTGTAAAATATATATTCGTGTTGCGTATATTACTTACTTACATCTTTTACTGTAACTCTTATAGGCGAAGCTGTGTTTTGGTGTTCGTTCTTATCGGGCTGCGTTGCGGGCTCTTTTGCCGCCTTAGCAGTCAATCCGTTTGACGTGGTGAAAACTCGACTGCAAGCCATCCACAAAGCTGAAGGTGAACGGTCCTATTCCGGACTTGGAAACGCTTTCGTGTAAGTGTACTGAAATAATTTATTCTAAATTAAGTATATGATTTTATGGGACAGTTCTATGGGTTGTCCTTTATGAATATTTTTATCGAGGGCCTCGAACAGGTGCAATAATTAACAATAGTTAATTAACACTACTAGAATAAAAACTATCCTCTATAATAATATAATATAATTGAATTGACCTATGCATTTATATTATCGCAAATTATCGAAATATCTATTAAATCAAAACTGCTGATTCCTCATTGCCAAATTGTATTGCAGGAATAAGTACTTTCATAGGTTAATAATTTAAATTATGTTTTATCTTTCTCTAGATATAAATGCATTGAAGCTTACTAGATGTAGCAAATGGGGACTCTGCTGTAATAGATTGAAGTCCCTGTATATTTATTTTACCTTAATCCCTTATATTGTTCTACCTTGTTTAATATTTTAACATAGTCAATATCATCTATTATTTGTCAACTTTTGTATGTGTATTTCTTGCTACTTAAAGCCTTATATTAAAAGGTCTATAAGTTACTACAATTTAATTAGCAAGTATGATAAATTCCTAAAGCCAGACTGGTTCGACGCTGATCCAATCTCTTCCAAAGCGCAGGCAGAATGGACCCACTGGAAGACAACCTTTAATAACTTTGTATCTACTGTTGAGTAAATCGATGATTCGGAAAAACTTAAACTTTTGATAAATCGTGTAAGTCATAACAACTATGAATATATCGTCGAATGTTTGACATACTCAGATGCAATTAAAACTCTTGATACAATTTTTGTCAAATCTAGAAATGAAATATTTACTAGACACTGTCTCACGTGTAGAAAGCAACAACCTGGTGAAACGATCGAGCAGTACATACAAATCCTGAAACAACTAAGTAAGGACTGCAATTTTTTAGCTGTCACGGCCGATGAAAACCAAAATGACTAAATAAGAGACTCATTTATTAGTGGATTAAGTTCCCGCCATATTAGACGTCTACTCGAAAATTACTCTTTAAATCTGCAAGACGCCGTAAACCAAGCTTTGTCCTTGGAGTCAGCCCAAAAGCATTCAGACGCCTACAGTATGTCTTCAAATTTTGTCAATTCAGTACCTTCAACAAGTAAACATACCATAGAAGAACATGAAGCTCACTTTGCTGCTGCAGCCACAAAAATATACAGGTGTTATTTCTGTGGAAGTAATAAAAGGCACCTGCGCAATTTGTGTCCTGCAAGGAATGCGATGTGCAGCGATTGTGGAAAACAGGGACACTTTTCAAAGATATGTCAAAGTAAAAGCAAATTAAAAGCACTCTCAGCTTCACTCATTCCATCTTCAAAAATTCTCGCTGCAGCTCCAGAAAGTTTAGCTAGGTGTGTCATCAAAGTCAAAATTAATGGCTTTACTGCTGATACCTTAGTTGATACAGGAAGTTCAGAAACTTGTATTTCTAAAAGGTTTTTATCATCTGTATCTACCTGTGTTTCCAAGTACTGGATACATATCCATGGCCTCTACTGCCTTACAATCTCCTATATCAGGCCACTGCGCCACTGTTTCGTTGACTTGGAACTAAACCATCATAAATATGCAAATCTTCAATTGACAATTCTTTTAGACTTTGTGCCGATGCTATAATAGGACATGATATACTCAGACAACATTCCAATGTAAAAGTACACTTCACAGGCCCAAAACAACCTTTAATAATCGATTTACCTTCCGTGGCTAAACTTTCTTTTAGCTGAAATGAGTTATGTAAAAACTGTGTTTTTGTTTGTTTATACAACGTCTGTCTGAACACAGAAACGCAAATTTTGTTTTTCGGAAATGCGTCATTTCCGTTTTCCAGACTTTAGATTAGCTGAAATCGGTTACATAAAAATTAGTTTTTGTTTAATATTCTAGACATTTATTCACAGCCCAGGAATCAAAGTTTTTTTCCGGAAATGCATCATTTCTTTTTTTTTTTTTTTTTTTTTCACAATTTGTTTTTTCAATTTTTTATTTTTTAGTTTAGAATAGCTGAAATCGGTTACATAAAAATAAGTTTTACCTTAGTACTTGAGACATTTATTCTAATCGCAAGAACTAAAAACTTTTCTCCGGAAATACGTTATTTTCGTTTTTCAAGAAAATGCTAATTAAAAAAAGAAGTCTTGTACGTTATATTATGTCCCGCAAAATTAAAATGTAATTTACAGCGTTTCTAGTATAAATTAACGAGTCTTACTGAATTTCAGTTTGAAAATGCTAATTTTTCAGAAAATGTTAATGAAAATAATTTTTAAGTATGTGTCCTTTAAACAATACATCCCTATTTGCAACATCCAAGATGCCTTTGTTACAGCAGCTCTCCATTTCAGATGACATTGGACAAATTAAGAATTAGTAACCATGGGTGGCATGACGTATCTTTAATCATTATATTATTTTTAGAATTTTCACAATTATTTCAATATTTTATTACAAATGCTCTTACATTTTTAAATCTAACGACAAAAGCACTCGATTTAACTGAAATTTTTTAATAATAATAGTACCTAGGTATAAAATTCCACTGACATAAAAATCGTACATATAAAACGACAACATATTCAAATTGCAAAATTATATAAGCGCGCTGCGCGCGATTATGGACGCCCGTCTGAGACAAACTAACCCAAGCCAACCCAAACTAACCCAAGCTAATCCAAAATAACCCAAAATAACCCAAGCTAACCCAAACTAACCCAAGCTAATCGAAACTACCCAAAATAACCCAAACTACCCCAAGCTTAGCCAAACTAACCCAAATTACAGAGCTAAACAAGCGCGCTTCGCGCGCTTAACGTATCTCCATCTACCCCAAACTTCAAATTGCAAAATTTAATAATTTACAGTGACCCGACCAAGACAAACTAACCCAAGCTAATCCAAACTAACCCAAGCTAACCCAAACTAACCCAAGCTAACCCAAATTACAAAGCTCCTACCGTAACTCCAGCTAACCCAAACTTCAAATTGTAAAGCTCCGCGCGCTTACAGTGACCCGACTGAAACAAACTAACCCAAACCAACCTTTATTTTTTTTGTTAATAATAGTGGGGATTAGGAAATACATGTCTATGTACTATTCTGAACATTGGTGTTCTAGCGTCCAGAAGCGTGCGGGACTCCGGTCGAGGCCGACCCACTAAAACCCTTCCCCCACTTCTTCTATCAAGCATATTGGGACCGCTCGCGCATGACTTCAATATGCTTGATGTTCTTCGTGCGATCTTATCCCGTTTCTTGTTTTTCGTAGTCTCTTTCGTCATCTATTTTCGTTTTCATAATATTTATTATAAAGTCCGCTACCGAAATCCAGTTTTCTCGATTGCTTGTCATGACTTCCAAAAAATTTTCTGGCGTCAGAATTGTGTTTAGCGATTCGTTACAATGGTTTCTCTCGTTCGCCCATCTCGAACAACTAAAGACAGTGTGTTCCGGTATATCATGTTCGCTGCAGTAATGACAATCACAATCCTCGCTCTTTCCTATGTCCCTCAAGTAAGTCTTGAAGCATCCCTGTCCCGTAAGCGCTTGCGTGACATGGTAATTAACGTCCCCAAATTTCCTATTAATCCATTTTCTGATGTCTGGGATTAACCTATAAGTCCATCTTCCTTTCGTGCAGCTGTTCCATCTCTCTTGCCATTCATCAATTGATCTTTCTCTGGCCTCCCTTCTTGTTCTTTCTTTAAGCTCCTTCTCGGCGCCAAACACTTCTGATCTTTCTCGAGCCGCTAAGTCCAGGGGGACAAGTTCGGCTATAACATGCAAAGCGTCCGTAGAGACCGTGCGATATGCGCTACAGATGCGAATCGCGGCTTGGCGTTGTGTACTATCCAGGTGGGCTCTATTCTTTCTCAGCTTCCTGGCCGGCTCCCACACGGGCGCAGTATATAGTAAGATCGACCGGGCGACGGAAAGCACAGTTCGCCTCTTTGCTGCACTTGGGCCCCCTACAATAGGCATCAATCTGCCTAATGCTAATGTAGTCTCTCTTGCTTTGGCAATTGTTTTTTCTATGTGCTTATAAAACTTTAGCTTACTATCAATCCATACCCCGAGATATTTTAATTCCGATTTGGTTGTTATTTGACCACCCAACTGGTTTAATAGAAATTCTGGAACGATTCTCCTAGCGGTTAAAATTACGGCTTCAGTTTTATCTGCTGGAAGCTCTAGGTTGTTATAAGACATCCAATCTATAATGTTGGGTATGGTTATATCCAGCTTGGCCTGTATTTCAGTCTCGTCCTTACCCAAGATCAAAATTGCTACGTCATCCGCACTAACCCAAACTAACCTAAGCTAACCCAAACTAACCCAAGCTAATCCAAACTAACCCAACCTAACCCAAACTAATCCAAGCTAACCCA
>MU184393.1:6159-16596 GCA_016904865.1 Pissodes strobi | reverse complement strand
TGCTAGTCCCGATCTCATTCCGCATGACCAGTGCCAAAAAAGACATAGTTGCTGCCGAATTGGTACTTTCTATTTTTCAAAAAACGATCTTATTAACACTAAGTACTGCTTACGGCATCCGTTGCAATAAAAAAAATTCCAAATGGTTTGTCCGCCCGCTGTTTAATTGTGCACTGTCTTCGGCATCGCCGATTTTTACACCTTAAATTCTCCCTTAGTAATACTTTACCTACTAAAAAATCGTATAGTTCTCATTGCTATAATTTAATACGATTTCATATAGCTCGAATGAACCTTGAATTTCCATTTTCATTGTGTTTCGATCACGATCTTTAAAAAGCTTTCGAAATACTGTCAACAAATCGACATTAACGGTTAAATTTGGCTTTTGTTAACTTTGACATTTTGCCTCGCATTTTGCAAAGCCTACTTGATGCTTAAATTGCTTTAAAAGCGTCGCGTCTGCAATGGAAATATGGCTTATTGCACCGACATTACGAACATTTGATATCAATTTTTTACCAAAAAAACGTGATAATATCTCGATGATCCTCACTTTTTTGGAATGAGAATAAAAAAACGAATCGATTGGTACCAACATTTTTCCAAGAAACCAATTATTAAGAAGTTACCTTATCTGCACCAGACCCCCAGCTTCTTGGGTATCTAATTGAAGACAAAATATTAAAACCAGACCCTGACAGACTTGAACCTTTGCTAAAACTTCCACTTCTTACTGACACATCCTCATTAATTATTCAAAATGTATCTCTTCTTTTTCTGAAAAAATTCACCGACCAGTTTCCTGTAATATATTCCCTTTGCCCGAACCCGTAATTGAAGACTTCGAGAGGCTTAAAGTGATATTGCCAGATCTGCTGTTGTGTCCATTGAAGATAGTATTCCATTTGTCGTTGAAACTGATGCATCTGACCATTCTATTGCTGCTTCTTTAAGCCAAGATGGGAGACCTGTAGCGTTTTTCTCCAGAACATTAAGTCAAAGTGAAAGAGGCCATTCATCCGTCGAAAAAGAAGCGTATGCTATAGTCGAATCCCTCAAAAAGTGGCGTCATTTTCAACTTTTCACCGACCAAAAATCTGCTCGTTTAGGTTTAATGCAAGGCATAGCAGCAAATTCAAAATTGAAAAGATTCTTAGATGGCATTTGGAGCTTTCTTGTTATAGCTACGATATAACATATCGCCCTGGCAGTTACAACACTGTTGCTGACACTTTTTCACAAGTTTGTGGAACCAGCAGAGAGAAAACACTGTACGATTTACATCAAGCATTATGTCATCCTGGGGTCACGAGAATGATACATTGGATCAGATCTAAAAATATGGCGCTTTCAGTAGAAGCTGTGAGGTTAATGACTGCATCTTGCCCAATATGTGCTGAAGTCAAGGCAAAGTTTGTTAAACATAATAACTTATAAAAGCAACTTCTCATTTTGAGAGAATAAGTCTAGATTTTAAAGGCCCACTTCCCTCTTCGACACGAAACTGATATATTTTAACTATCATTGACGAATTTTCTCGTTTTCCTTCTGCCTATCCTTGCCCCGATATGTCGGTAAATACAGTAATACTGTGTTTAAATAATTTGTGTTCTATATTTGGGATGCCCAAATATGTTCATTCTGATCAAGGATCGTCATTTATGTCCTATGAATTAAAATCATTTTTATACTCTAGAGGGATAGCCTCCAGTAGATCTACACCGTATAATCCTCAAGGAAATGGGCAAACTGAACGATTGACTGGTATAATTTAGCAAACTATTTCTCTTGCTTTGAAATCAAGAGATCTAAAAATACAACAATCGGAAGGAGTCCTAGAAGTTGCTCTTCATTCAATCAGTTTTCTATTGTGCACCGCTACTAATTCTAGTCCTCATGAACGCATGTTTCTTCATGCAAGAAAATCCACAAATGGGACAACTATTTCATCTTGGCTTATAACTCCGGGAAACAAGATATTCATGAAAAAGAATGTTCGGAATTCCAAGTACGACCCTCTCGTTGAAGAAGTAGACTTGCTAGAGGCAAACCACGAGTATGCCTTATTTTGACAGTCAGATGGTCGAGAAGTAACCGTTTCCTTAGAGCACTTAGCTCTCCGTGGAGATAAAACTCTATTAGAAAATCGATCTGGAGAAACTCTAGTATCTAAAGCCTCAGACGTTTCCGAGCTTCCATTATTTGAACATGCGGACCCTACTCCACTACCTCAATTACATTCGGATGAAGAACCGTCAAACTCCGAACTTTCATGCGACTCCAAGGTACTTATTGATTCTGTAGTCAACAAGATCAAGAGAGTCCGTATCCAAAGTTTAAAGAACATAAGGCATATAAAATAAATCGTAGTAGATTAAGAAGGTACTTAGAAGATTACGTTCAAAAATGAAGCCGGGGTTTGGTACTTAGAAGATTACGTTCAAAAATGAAACTGGGAAGAATGCAATAGATTCGAAAGTCCCTGTATATTTATTTTACCTTAATCCCTTATATTGTTCTATCTTGTTTAGTATTTTAACATAGTCAATGTCATCTATTATTTGTTAATTTTTTGTATGTGTATTTCTTTGCTAATTAAAGCCTTATATCAAAAGGTCTATAAGTTAATACACCTGCTTTAGAAAAATGAGCAAATTGTTCAGTTTGATATCAAAATTAATCCTGACAACACTGTGAATGAATGTTTATTTTCAGAGATACTAAAAATATGGCTTTCTGATACACCATCGTGGAAGTTGTTACTCCAAGTATTAGCATCTGCTTTACTGCATTATTAGTGAAATAAATAAATTGTTCTGTATTTTTATCCCGAAATTATTCCTGACCCAATATCTGACAGAGATATCTTAAAACAAATACAAAACCTAAGAGAGGGAGTTAAGGGAGGGGAGGATGATATTTGCTCTAATTTAATAAAAAAATACAAGGATCTTTTAATTAGACCTCTAGACCACATAATTAATGTTATCTTTAGCAGCGGGATCTTCCCACGGAAATTAAAAACCACAGTAATTAATCCACTATACAAGCAAGGCGATAGTAAATTTACAAATAACTATAGACCAATTGCCCTAACCAGCACGGTCAGCAAAGTAATAGAAAAGTGTTTTAAACGTAAATTAAATAAGTTCCTTGAAAAAAACAAAATTTTGAATAAGATCCAATTTGCTTTTAGAAAGGGTCTGAGCACAGATAATGCACTTTGTAGGATCACCTACATCAGATCAGGGAAAAAAAGTGTTAACCCATCTTTTTAGACCTGCAGAAGGCATTTGATACTGTGCCGCATCGAGCCCTGCTCGATGTTTTAGACGTCTCCGGAATGAGAGGAGTTCCCAAGCTCATCATTAGCTCTTACTTGTCAAACAGAGAGCAATATGTCATTATTTCTGGATGTAAAAGCTCGAAAAAAGTGACAAACATCGGCCTATCGCAGGGTACAGTCCTTTCCCCTGTACTTTTTAATTTGTATATTAACGGAATTCTCTCGGTGTTGGATGATGATAGTGTGTGCTTTGCTGATGATGCTGCTGTGGTAATTCATGGTGATGACTGGATCTCGACAAAGCAAAAAGCTGAACTAGCCTTACAAAATCTTTAAAAAATGGCTTGATGAATCATTGCTATCCTTAAACATCCATAAAACAAAATTTGTTGCCTTTTCTCTCTCACCACGCTGTTCTCCTGCATTTCAATCTCTCATAATGCACAATACACAGTGTCAACCAAGCAATAAAACATGCAACTGCACTCAAACAATATATAGGCAACATAGTATAAAATACTTGGGAGTTATTCTTGATGAAAACTTAAACTGGAAAGAACACGTGAAATGTGTCACAAACAAAATTAGAAAATTAATTTTTAAATTCTATGAACTGAGACATATTTTAACATTAAAACCTTTAAAAACAGTCTATTTCGCTCTTGTCGAATCCATTATTAATTACGGTATAACAGTATGGGGAAATGCAGGCACAACCATTATGCATAAATTACAAATAGCACAAAAATGGGTATTAAAAGATTAGATAAAATAAAATAATAAAGATACATTTATTTACTTTTTGTATGTACCACAAATTGGATCGCATTCTAACACACACTGTGGTACAAGAGCATGTTTGCCAGATTTCCTTATTAATCAGTGAATTTAACTTTCAAGTAGGTATATTTTGTTTGTAAATAGCTCTTACTATTTTAAATTTATTGAACCATGTTACATTTGTTATTCTATAAATACCTAATTTAAATCTACGTTAGTTAACAAAAAAAACATACGTAATTACCTACTTTAGAATTTTAAATATTGTCATCAAGCATGCGAAGAATTTCTATAAATAAAAGTGGCAATGCCGCGTGGCTGCCTCCTCTACTTCGGCTACGTCTCGTCTACTTTCGGCCGATTCCGGCCGAATAACAACATAGCGTATTAGTCGTAGCAAAACGGCATGTTTTGATTCTATTACTATCGTGTGGTATTCTTTAGTGCCTTGTAAGACTTTTTGAGGCAAATCCGTGTTTAATACTTTATCATGGTTCATCATTGTAGAGTTTGCAAGAAAACAAGTCGGAATTTTCCAAAACTTTTGTGTCATCGGTGAGTATTAAATGTCATTTCATTGCCGTCCCTCGAGGACCATACAAAGCAATAAAATAATGCATGTGTTTCTAGTTCAAGTACAAGTAGATGACAATTAGCTTCTAATAACACTACAAGTTTATTATATCTGCTAATCAAAAATGAAACTAATCTAGCATAATTGATATTTTCGTCTACACGAGTCCTACCGCCTGACGAGTCCTACTGCCTGACGAGTCCAGTCCAGTCGCTTGTGCGCGAATTATAAACACACTTCTGAAAACTGAATGGTATATTTGCTTATAAATACTTTTAAAACCTTGCCATCTACTTTTACTGGACTGGTTTGAGGACCAATATATATGAAGATGTCCCGTTAAATTGCCATGGAACCGAATTAATAAAATTAGTGTTAACAAATTATTTTAAAATCAGGATACCTACATTATGAAACTTAAAAAGCTTGAATCTTCTCAGAAACCAAGAGTTAGAAGTTTACTTACAAAAGCTGTCTTATTTAGAAATGAATATACTTTTGTATACTTATTAGTTATTCAACTAGATTTTTTAAATAAGCGTTGTATACTTAAAATGAAATTTCAGGACTTAAAAACTTGTCAAAAATGTTCCAAAATAATTTTACCTAGTATTTTCTTAATCTCTATCTTTGCTTTGTTTTGTTCTTTTGAGTTTTTTTATTGCTGTGATTATTATTTTGATTTTTCAATGGCGAAATCAGTAGTCCTACTCCATTTAATTATTGGAACATTTTTAACGCCATTAGAATGCTAAAAACATTTTACATCTATTACGATAAAAGTATGTTACTATATACTATCCTAAATGAACGGTTTGATTTAGTATTATGGTGTATTGCAATATCTTTAATTTTTAATTAATAAAAATTCACAGTCCTTCGCAAAGATGCAACCGGGGGAACATTGAAAATGATAAATAAAAAAGCAAAAATGTGATTTGTGTTATAATTCAAATAGTTTTTAAAAGCAGAGTTTAAAAAAGTAAATATTTTGTATATTTACGAGTGTTTATAATATTTTTAATTAAAGAAATGCATTTTTAAGATTAATATTAAAGATTATCATAATTAAAAAATAAATCAATAAAGAAAGGTGCAGATATGAAGGCCTAAAAAATTACCCTCCACTTGTAGATAGGAAAATATATTAATATATAATTAGCTATAATATTACTGTAATATTTTTAACCTGTTCCGATTCGTTTTAGCCCGTTTTGGTGCATTTGGTTATTTTTAGACATTTTCGGTTAATCGTTCAAACAACTTTCGGTTAGTTTCAGTTAGTTCAAATTTATTTTAGCCATTTGAACCGACTCCAATACCACGGTATAAATAAGTATATCCAATACGTTATAATCAAATTTAAGATTTTTGGTTAGTCCCCAAAATTCGGTTCGTTTTGGTTGGCTTTAACTTACTTTAATTTTTGTAACCTATTCCGGTACGTTTTAGCCCGTTTTGGTGCTTTTGGTTAGTCATTTAAACCGGTTCCGGTACCTTATATGCAATTTTAATGTTTTTGGTCAGTGGCCAAAATTGGGTTAATTTGGATTAGTTTTAACTTACTTTAACATTTTTAATCTGTTCTGATATCTTTTAGCCCGTTTGGTGCATTTATTCACTTTTGGTTAGTTTTGGTTAGTCATTCAATCAACTTTCGATTACTTTCAGTTAGTTCCAATTTAGTTTAGTAATTTGTACTGGTTCCGACACGTTATTATAGCCAATTTAAATGCGAGTTTAAAAGTTTTTGGTTAATTTTAGTTAGTCGCCAAAATTCGGTTAATTTGGGTTAGTTTCAACTTAGTTTAATATTTTTAATCTGTTCCGATACGTTTTAGCCCTTTTTGGCGCTTTTAGTGTTGGTTAGTCGTTCAATCAACTTTCGTTAAAGCTAAATTAGTTTCAATATAGTTTAGTCATTTGAACCGGTACGTTATAAACAATTTTAATGTTTTTGGTTAGTTTTGGCTAATTTGTATCAGTTTTAGCTTACTTTAACATTTTTAATCTGTTCTAATACGTTTTAGCCCGTGTTTGGTGTTAGTCATTCAATCAACTTTCGGTTACTCTCAGTTAGTTCCAATTTATTTTAGAACCGATTCCGGTACGTTATTATAACCAATTTGAATGTATTTGTTTCATTTTAGCTAGTCGCCAATATTCGGTTATTTTGGGTTAGTTTCAACTTACTTTAATATTTTTAATCTGTTTCGATACGTTTTAGCTCTTTTTGGTGCTTTTGGTTAGTTTTGGGTTAGTCGTTCAATCAACATTCGATAAATATCAGTTGGTTTTAATATATTTTAGCCCTTTGATCCGGTGCCGGTACGCTATAAGCAATTTTAACGTTTTTGGTTAATCGGCAAAATTCGGTTAATTTGGGTTAGTTTTAATTTGCTTTAACATTTTTAATGTGTTCTGATAGGTTTTAGCCCGTTTTGCTTATTTTAGTTAGTTTTGGTTATAGTCATTCAATCAACTTTCGGTTACTTTGAGTTAGTTCCAACTTATTTTAATCATTTGAACCGGTTCCGATACCTTAATTATGACCAATTTTAATGTTTTTGGTTAGTCGGCAAAATTCAGCTTATTTGGGTTAGTTTTAACTTACTTCCATATATTTAATTTGTTCCTATACGTTTTAGCCTGTTTTGGGTTTTTTGTTACTTTTGGTTAGTCATTCAAACAACTTTCGGTTACTTTCAGTTAGTTCCAATTTATTTTAGTCATTTAAACCGGTTTCCATACGTTCCATACTCCATACGTCAATTCTGTGGCTGCGCGTGCCAGAGTTTTGGTGTTCGAAATTGTCGATACCTTTTTTCATACCAGTTTTGATACCCAACCAGTCTGAACAAAAAAAAATGGAGGTATGGTGATGGAACTTTATAGACTTTTAATCTTTTATAATTTAATATCCCTCAAAAATATTAATAAAGACTTTTCAATATATTTAAATAGCATTCCTACCTACTCAAGACAATCAAATTTAAATTATGTGCTAAAAAATTCGATTCCAAACTTGAAAATTTTCGGTCTCAAATTTCCCAATATTCAATATCCAGATTTAATTTAAGAATCGAACTCTATAAACGATCCACAAATTCCCATTTTTAGATTTGCGTAATCAATTTAGATTTGAATTTTGGTGAAAGAAAAAAATTACGAAAAATTAAAATGCTACGCCTATGTTTGTTTACCCACTAGCCACTTTCTGTACCACAGTTTCATTGATAAATACGCACGTCACAGTCTGTGGTATACGATGCAGTTTTCTAGAAAATTATGAATGACAGACTTTGTCTTTTTAAGTAAGTAGTCTTTGATTAAAAGTTATGTTATTTAAAAACAAAAGATACCCCACAAAATTGGTTTATAAAGAGAGCGAATTATTTACACCATATACATAAAATCAATAATAAGATTTATGTTGGCATTCAATTATTATAAAGAAAACGTGACCCACGGACTAAACACAAGATTTGCATCAATAAATAATGTCCCTGTACAAATCTCAAAACCTAATGTATGTCAAAATCATATTTATTGCACAGGACCAAAGATGTATAATATGATGCCTTTAAATATCCGATTACAACCTTACCACAAAGTGAAAAGAGAAATTTGTGAATGGATTTCTGATAATATCATAGTCTAGTGCAAAATGCAAGATTGAAATTAAATTAATAACTGTGTCTTTTGTTCTCATTTAAAATTTTAACCTACTATCTATTCTATTATTATATTATATGTTTCATCTGCATTTGATAGTGAACCGTTGCAGAAACCTCAATTAAGTAACTATTAAATAGTAAATAGCACACAGACAGTATTCTAAATACCAGTGTGTGCTAAATCTTTAGCAATAGTCATAGTGAGACATAATTCTTATTAGACAAATAAATGTAAAACTTTTACTAACTAGAGTTAGAAAGATATTAGTTCTAGGCTATTACCATTGTTTTTAATTTATTAGAAATTTTACGGAAATTGTATAAATTTTTATCCTTATTGTTATTAATTACCTACATTAAGAGAGTTATTGTAATTTGCTATTGCTACAAAATAAACAAATAAATAAACTGTATATTTAACGTTTAACTTTTTTTTCAGGAATATCCTGCGATATGAAGGACCTACCGCTTTCTTTAAGGGAGGCGCGTGCCGTATGATCGTAATAGCGCCCCTGTTTGGCATCGCCCAAACGGTTTACTTCTTGGGCGTGGCAGAAAGATTACTAGGAATCAAACGAGGCTAAACGGTATTCTTTTTAAATTGTGTATCCTTGATTTTTTTTTGGTTCGTTGTAGAACTACCTGCCCTTTTTTGCAGAGAAGACGTATCGTTTTGATATATCAGAAGCGGGATATAATGAACACAAGGAAGTTGAGGAATCTCACTAGTGTAATTTACTTTATCGATTTAAATCTTGCGGGCCACCCACGCCGTAAAAACTGCGTATGTGTTATTATATTCTGCTAATATCGACAAATAACAGCTTACTATTGATAATAGAAAAGGTTTGTTCCTACTATAAGTAGAAAATATCACGGACAGGTTGTGTACTTATCGCTAGTGTCATGTTTAGATTCTTACAATGCAAAACTTAATCTTTTTATCCGAGTGGCGTCACTATGTTTAAATAGACTTGTTTATTAATGCAAAAACTTTCGAATACAAAATATATGTTTTCATAGATTTTAGCCATAGCACTTTAAAACTGTCCTCATCCTCATCATCATCATCATCCTTTAAGCAGAAAATGGAATGCATAATATCTATCCAATGACACTGGTGTGAAAGTATGCAGGGATTGTCGTTTAAACAAATGCCAAAATGCGACGTACATCGGGTAGGTTTTTTGGAATAGCAGATAGAAAATTATTGCTATTTGCGTATAAGATATAATTTTTCTGTTCATTTCCATTAGTCGGTAGGAACAAGCCTAAAATTAGTTTTGTGATATTACTTGTTTTAGTTTATTTTAGAAAAGCAACGTAAGACATGGCAAATCGGGCCCAGTATTATATATACCTATACGTTTTATTGTTTTACAATTTTTATCCGTTTATTCGTGGTTTTTGTTTGTCTTTAATAATACCCAGTTTTGAAAGCTAAAGTAATAATTAGAACTTGGTTTAAATTGTTGTAATGTGACATTATTAAAATTAAAATTGTTTAGGATAAGGTTTATGTCAACAGTATTTTCGAATTCACAGTTTAAATGCTTGAAGAACAGAGCGGTTTGAGCCTGAAATATCGATCCGATCGAGCCAGTGATATTAAAACAAATTTTCGCAGTATGCATATATAAATTCATTTTGCAGAAGTTTAATGCTCAATTTTACATTTATTTATTTATTTGCACCGATTTTTCCAAGGCTGGAAAAGTTATCAAATCCTACGTAAGCGGAAAATTATAATGCAAATGCGCACCTTAATAATTGTTGAATGGAGATGCCCGTCAGAACGTCTATTTGGAATTAATTCAAAACACTGCTTTAGCAGATTTTTACTGAAACTACACATTCAACAATGCTGGTAAAGAGTTGTTTAGATGAATGTTCTACGAACAGACTGACGTTTCGGAGCAGCAAATTGGCCAGCCTGTTCCTTGGATTTAAGCCTTTTGGACTTTCTTGTGAGGTGTTCGAAATAGACGTGCTTTTGCCTTAGCTGATGATTTTTAGAATTAGGAGAACTTTCGTAAATAGTACCATTTTTTCAATATATTTTCATAAAAATAAAAGTGGGAGGACACACTCTATTGCCTTTATAACTTATAACCTAT
>MU184392.1:59011-146764 GCA_016904865.1 Pissodes strobi | reverse complement strand
ATAATAGTCCTTTATATACATTTTACTTAGATCACGAAATGATCAAAATATTGTTTCACACTATTCATAGCAATATTTATCTGTCTCCCATTTCGTTACCCATAAACACCGGTTTATCATATACCACCTATATACGTTAACTTGATCATACGATTATAGGCTAAACTTAAGTAACGGCCAATATAAATATAAATATATAATATTTTAAAAAGTGCAAGATATTAGCCATTAAAACTAGCGAATGAGTCTTCATTAGTAAGCACTACATGGGGCTATGGTGTCTGAGGGCTTCAAAATGTAGGGGAACACTTAGTGATTTAAGAGTAAAAAGAAAATGATGTAAAAAACCTTCTTTGGCATCTTAAATCTGTATTTTGTGTTAGATAGGTTTAGCGCAAGAACAATATGGATGGCAAAATAGTAAGCTACATGAATGAAAATATTGTTTGGTAAAATAATACCTATAATATTCCGACGAACGCGTATTGAAAATTTTGTTAAACGTAATGTTCAACGGAGGATCGCTTGAGCAATCTACCGGAAATCATAAAAATCTGGTGACTGGCATGTTTCTCGTTAAAGTATAGACAGTATTAAAAAATTCTAGATAATAGTAATACGACTACCGCTAAAACAAAGGCGCATGTTGATTCGGCAGGTTAGCGAAAGTTCTCGGTGGGATCCATAAATCTGTTTTTTTAAAATACCGCATCCCAGAGCGTGAAAATGAAGAGCCAGTGGAAATAGTGAACATATTAGTAATCTCTCGAAAACCGTTAGTGAGTTCACAAATAAGAACATTCAATAAAAATTGGTTAGGAAATCAAGAACAAAAGGGCAACTTTGTCCAGAGTTCCTAAAATTAAGGCGAGAATACACATGCTTGTCACTCGCATAGAAGCATGCCAGTCCCTGGAAAGTGCGTGCTACTTGCATGTGTGACTTTCCCTGTCAGGTAAAAAGCACACTAGAAGATAGCATGCTAGTAGATCGCAAGACGTTTGATTTTTCTGTGCAAGTAGTGCGATTTCGTCGAGCGGTTGGGGGTGGGGAGGGAGAAAAGCATGCAAGTCGTGTCGAAATGTGTGTGAATGACGTCGTTGTCATGCTATTTTACTAGCATGTGTATTTTTGGTAGTCCAAGGACAAGTAGTTAGCGTGCAAGTTACTGGACACTGGCATGCTATTTTACTTGCCTGTGTATTCTCGCCTTTATTCAAATGATAGAAGGGGGCTTGCGAATGGGATGATAATCACGATCGAGGCGCAATTGGTTGCAACGTTAGTGGACTACTACGCTGCCGTCCAAAGCGAAACGACCGTAACTACTCCACGCGCGGAGATGAGATATTCGCGTTTAAAGTTTGTTTCTTTTTTTACTGTACCTTTATTGGTAATCGTTTTTTGAGGGTTTTTTCTGTGTTTTGGATCCAAGCAAGGTTACAAGCTTGTATTCCAATGAAAAAAAAAACGAACAAATACGTTACTAAAGCTAAGAAATCACATACGGTTTATTCGCAAAGGAAGTCATCGGAGAACTGCTCGAGTCTCCCAACAGAATAAACCGTATTTGCTAAGCTTGACGCATACGGTTTTATTGCTTTGTAAAATGCTTGCCTACACTTCCTATTTACAATGCAAAAAGACAATGCGTGTATGGTATTGAATGGAAAAAAGTCCTTTTGAATCACAAGAACATTTAAAGGAAGAACAAATAATGCAATTTTAACTAAAACGAACATTTTTTAATTGCGCAAGTAGGAAACTGATACAAAAAAAAATACAAAAACCAGCTATTAGGCAAGTAAAAACTAAATGCTCAAAATTCATTGCATAAATAAGTAGAAGAGAAAAACTAATAATACTCTTCTTGTTCTATATTTCTCAAAGGTAAGTTTTGCAAAAAAAATTTCTATAGCATCGCTAAGATGGTCATCAAGTTTTCTACAAACAACAAAATAACTTATTTTCTACATATACTGGGTGTTCGCGAGACGATGCTTACTATTGCTATCTCGGTTAATATTGAACCTACGAAACCGGTTAAATTACCAATTTTTCCGCTGATTACGACGCTGAAAACAAAAAAACAATTGCGCATCTAATTTACGAGTTATTTTCGGAAATTGTCTTTTTTTAAATAGAACCCCATTTTTGCATATTTGTATTCCACGAAAAATTCCTGAAAATTATTTAAAATTCCTGTTACATTTAGCCTCAAACTTAACCTCTAGTTAAATCTAAAGTTAGTGTCAAATGATAGCATATGAAAAACTAAGATAGAAAGTATCATAGCATTTTAGTCTATCTTCAGCCGTTTAGATTTTACAAAATGCTCGATTTTGAACTTTCGACATTTCATAAACCGTTGAAGATAGGTAAAGGAGATTATTAATAAAATGTGCCTAGAATTTTTCTGGAATCCAAATATGCAAAAATATACAGGGTGTTCTATTTAAAAAAGACAATGTCTAAAAATTCCTCGTAAATTAGATGCGCAATTGTTTTCTGATTTTGGCATCGTAATCAGCGGAAAAAATGCTAGTAGTTTGGTAATTTAACCGATTTTGTAGATTCAATATTAACTGAGATATCAATAGTGAGCATCTTCAAGCCAACACCCTGTATATTTCTTCAACTAAATTAACTAAACAACTAAAAAGTAAATCAATCTATTTAAAAATCTGCCTTTTGTCAAGATCATGGCTGGTATAATCTCTGCTTGAATTATTCTTATTATTTCCTTGTTGAGCCAAAGCTAGTATACGCTGACATCTATTGTACAGGGTGTCCCATTTTCGATGATATTACGGGGTATCTCACTTACGAGTAAAGATAGAGAGTTGCGGTTTTCGCAACACTGTGCTACTTTTTTGTGAAAAGAACGATGGTATAAACAAAATTTTCATAGCCCGCTTCGCTTCTGAGATACAGGGCGAAATTGAAAATAATGCATTTTGGGACCCCCCTCGTATCTCCGTTATCCTTTAACATATCGCAAAGCTAAAAAATTGTACTTATACAGTTTTTGACGTAGAATCCATTGGCGTGATCAGATATTTTTGCTGTGAGCTGTCAATTTTTAGCTATAAATCAAACTTATGTTTTTTTAAATGGAACACCCTGTATATTTCTCTTTCGTTTGATTGAAAATGTTGTAAGCTTTATAAAAATATATAATACATTATATGTATTTTAAATAATAAGCCTAAAATTCATAATTTCACAAAATATGTCTCGATACGACACTCTTGTATTTTTTTTAATGTAACACCCTGTATATTTTTCTTTCGTCTGACTGGAAATTTTATAAGCTTTATAAAAATATATAATACATGATATGTATTTTAAATAATAAGCCTAAAATCCATAATTTCACAAAATGTGTCTCTATACAACACTCTTGATGAGTATAGTATAAGCATTGTCTTATAAACAACGCCAACGGTATAAGTATTAGCAGGCAGAGACTATTAAGAACAATGGAATTGTAATTTTTTATTGGCCAGACCTTTCAGTGGCAAAATTTATATTTTCTGTGTAATATTGTATTTTTTATGATGGCTCAAAATTAAAATTATCAATATTTTGAAAAATATGACATGTTAGTCTGCTTTATACAGAGCAATGAAAACTTCCGTGAAGCTTCTCAGCTATATTCCAATAAGTTTGTTTGAATATTTATTTACCTTTTGACTTATTTGGGTTTATTTTTTTAAGTATCATTTTAATTTATAGATATTCCGAAAGAAGGCATCCTGATCTTTTAATGTTTTCCGGAATAAAGAAAAAAATTGGTAGAACAAGGAAAGTTGCCTCCGCCCTTAGTGAGATTTTCCTTATTATACGTTTTTGGTAGGGGCCGGATAAACGTTCCATGTTCTCTTTATTCCGGAAAATATTAAATGACCAGGTTGTCTTTTTTTCAGAATATCCATAAATTAAAATGATACTTAAATAAAATATAAACCGAAATAAGTCGAAAGGTAAAAAAATATTCAAACAAACATATTGAATAATAGTTGAGAAGCGTTACGGGAGTTTTCATTGCTCTGTATAAAGCAGACTAACATGTCATATTTTTCAACATATTCATAATTTTCGTTTTCAACCATCGTAAAAAATACAATATTACACAGAAAATATAAATTTTGCCACTGACAGGTCTTGCCAATAAAAAAATTACCATTCTATTGCTCTGATAATCTCTAACTTCTAATACTTATAACGTTGTTTAAAAGATAATGCTTATACTATACTCATCAAGAGTGTCATATAGAGATACATTTTGTGAAATTATGAATTTTAGGCTTATTATTTAAAATACATATCATGTATTATATATTTTTGAAAAGCTTATAAAATTTCCATTCAAACGAAAGAAAAATATACGGGGTGTTCCATTTAAAAAAACATAAGTTTGATTTATAGCTCAAAATTGACAGCTCACAGCAAAAATCTGACTACGCCACTGGGTTCTACGTAAAAAAGTATATAAGAGCAAGTTTTTAGCTTTGCGATATGTTAGAGGATAACGGAGATACGAGGGGGGTCCCAAAATGCATTATTTTCAATTTCGCCCTGTATCTCACAAACGAAGCGGGCTATGAAAATTTTGTTTATACCATCGTTCTTTTCACAAAAAAGTAGCAAGTAGTATTGCGACAACCGCAACTCTCTATCTTTACTCGTAAGTGAGATACCCCGTAATATCATCGAAAATGGGACACCCTGTATGTACAATAAGCACATCTTATAAGGCTTCTAGTCGGATTTTAATTGCCCATCGAATCAATTGAATTAAAACACTACACAACCATAAAAACAATGGGAGAATATAACGAAGCGTCTACTCGCTTTGAAAGGCAGGCAGAGAGTAAACACCCCTGCAAAGCGAAAAGACGGTAAGTCACGTTTACAAGGGGAAAAAACCGTAACTGAGCGCGTCGACGGCCCCGATACGATCTTTTCGCTTGGCATTGAGTAGTTACGGTATTTTCGCTTTGTAGGCCATAGCAATTTTGCAGTTACGATAAATTTAAATAATAAAAAATAAATAGTAAGAATTGAACTGCAGTGTTCTGCATTTCTAAGGATATAGTTTGGACTTTGGTCCCTTAGAAGTCCAAATAAGACAATAACTCAATTTTCAATTTTTTTGCAGTTACGGTCTTTTCGCTTTGGACGGCAGTACGATAGTAGCAATATTAGGATGCCCGAATATAAAGAATGTATCTCATACATCACAATTTCTCAAATATTGTAAAAACAATTTCCATAAGATGTTATTTATTCTTTTTATAATGTGGTGTTTTGTAATTTATTTAGTTAATTTTCTAATACTTCCACCTTGTTCGTGCACTTTCCTAAAATAATACAGTCGACTCTCGATAATCTGCCGCTCGATGATAAACAACGCCGGATAATTGGTGGCCGCAGCCGCCGCTGCACGCTTGTAGAAGTTCTCGAAATGAGAACAAGTAAATAAGTACGTTTTAAATTTCGTGCATTATTACTAACCTTAGACTATTCCAAGTTACTAACCATCCCTCTTAATACATACATTCGTACATATGTATTTGATACATTATTCATATTATGTATCTATACCTATAAAATATGCAGACAACTTGATTTTACATACATATTTAAAATCATACATATCCACACCGGATAATTTGCCGATCTCAAGTACCGCTGGTTCCAACACCCGCCAATTATAGAGAGGCTACTGTACTTTCTTTATAAAGGCAACAGTGCAAATAAAACAAACAATTAGTTTGCGCGAATTTGCCGGTGCTTAACTTGTACCTAATATTTCGATGTATATTTAGGTATACAATTTATACTGTTAGGCGTATTTTTAAATATGTAAAACTATATATTTCCGACTTAAAGACCTGTTACTTTTGTGCCCGTCAGCTGTTTGTGTACAGTTTATAAGTTTTTGTTCGTGTTTAATTGTATGTTTTTCTCTCGTTTTCGGCTAGTTTTGTAGTAACTGATACTTAGTGTAATTATGCCTCAAAAGTATTGTATTTCTGGCTGTAATGGAAACTATAAAAGTTTGCAACAAAAATGGCTAAAAGCTATACCCCGCGAACTTTGAGTTCACAGGTAACATGAAAGTATGTGAAGCCCATTTTCCCGAAGGTAGTATAATAAAAAGTACCACAATTCAAGATTCAAACACTGACAAGTTTTTTACAATAGATTTACTCAAACCACGGCTAAAAGAAGACTGTATGCCATCTATTTTTTTTTTAAATTGCCCTAGTTATTTATCAAAAAATGTCAAAATACGGCCAAGTAAAGATAAAAAGCTCAAAAATATTGATGAGTTAAATTTGTCAAAAGCCCTTGAAATAAGCAAAATTGGGAAAGGAAAAAAGTTATGCGAACAATTTTATTCAATATTAGTCATTTATATTTCGAAGAACTCGTGAGTTAAGGTGAGTTAAAGAAATAATGACTCCAAATTTCAAAATACTAACCTGAATTGAATATCGAGATATTGATTAACGCTGTTATAAGCCTTATCAACAATATTCGACCTTAAAAATGGAGAGTGTTCAAACACAACTTCCCGAGCACTAGGTATGATGTTGATTAGACGGAAATCGTCAGGCGGTTCAATATCTTCTTTAAACGAAATTTTACCCTTAGGATTCTGTCTCTTGACTTCTACATCTTGGATCGTTTTGTCAACTAAATCCAATAAACTCGCAGTCTGAGTTTTTAGTTCATCGCTAAACTGGATCGAATGCAATTGTTCTATTAAGGGAAGAGACACTGCCATGTTTTTCAGAAGCTCCTTTATTACTACACAGTTAGTTGGAATAAGTTCCTGAATGGTCTTGAAGAACGTTAATAGGCAAGTCCAAAAATTCGAAGGGTCATCCCAAAAATAGTGGTTGAGTCTCTTGTCTTCTTCATTCTTAAAGTTCAGAACAAAGATCAATAAAAAGAAAATCTAATATATCATCTTAAAAAAAAATATTTTTTTCTATGTTATCGACTTTAAAATGTTTGACGCCTATATCTTAAACTATCGGTAACATAGTGGACTATTAATTAATTCAGTTAAATGATTTACAAAAAATTTTAATTGTAATACCATTAAATGCCACTCATATATGGAGTAGGGCAATTGAAAACTACGGAGAATCTCGAGCGATTGCGTTGGATATTTCAAAGGCATTCGACAGAGTTTGGCATGACGGACTGCTCAACAAACTGCCGTGCTTGGGACTGCCTGCCTCTCTCTGCAGCTGGCTGGCCAGTTTCCTTAAGAACCGATCCCTACACGTTGCAGTCGATGGACACATCTCGGACACATTCACCATCAAGGCGGGCGTGCCTCAGGGCGCAATACTTTCACCAACTCTGTTTCTCATCTATATTAATGACCTGCTGATCGAAACGAATAATCCTGTTTACAGTTTTGCAGGGCGACCGAAATTTGGTCCAGTTCAATGCAGCAAAAACCCAAGCAGCAACGTTTACTAAGAGGGCCAATACAGCGGGCCCTGACATCATTATGGCAGGATCGACTATTCCTTCATCCTCGTCAATCGGGCTGCTGGGTGTCTCGGTCAACAGCAATATGTCATGGCATGACCATGTTGCTAACATCGCAAAATCAGCCTCCCAGAAGCTTGGTGCGCTATTTCGCAACAAAAAACTCTATACACCGCAGCAGTTGCTCTTGCTGTACAAAGCGCAAATAAGACCGTGCTTAGAATATTGCTCACATATCTGGGGTGCCGCACCAAAGCATACCCTAAAGCTGCTGGATTCCATTCAGAAGAGGGCTGTGCGTCTCGTCGGCGATCCGGAGTTGACCTGGAATCTGGATAGTCTGAAACATCGCAGACATGTGGCCGAGATGTCTCTGTTTTACAGATACTTTCACGGCAGATGTTCCCAGGATTTGGCCCGCATAATCCCGCCCCTGGCAACTCCTGTCAGACAGTCCCGACAGACGGCAGGAGCGCAACAGTTCGTCGTACAACTAGAAACACCTAGAACATCGCTTTACCAGAACTCCTTTGTCTGGCGCACTGCATCACTGTGGAACTCACTTCCAGGACGTCTGTTTCCCACTAATTACGACCTACAAATATTCAAGAACCGTGTCAATCAACATCTTCGCACTAGAACATCGCTTTACCAGAACTCCTTTGTCTGGCGCACTGCATCACTGTGGAACTCACTTCCAGGACGTCTGTTTCCCACTAATTACGACCTACAAATATTCAAGAACCGTGTCAATCAACATCTTCGCACACACACCGCTCGTCGAGCGCCATAGGATCTCCCTTTAGTGTGTGTGCCACTGCCATAAAAAAAATGCGGTTCACAGGGTGAATAAAAAATACTATTAGGAGAAAATTTTCACCACCGTACAAAATTTTAGCTATATCTTAAGGGTCGTTATTTATTTATACAGCTAATAAAATAAAATACAACTTGGCCATATGAAAATACACCCTGTATATCGCATGTAAAAGTAATTATCGCCAATGGCTTGCGTGATATTTATTGTCACGCTGCTCAAAGTCATTGTTTTTTAAAGACAATGTCAAAGCGAATAGTGAGTGGTAGTGCCAAATATGAAACTACGCTGTTGCGCTGGACATTTCGCGGTTCTTTGAGAAATTTTTGGAAAGCTAGCAGCGGGGGTATACAGGGTGTTTTTAATAAGTGTCCGATATTTCAGGGGACATTTCCTCAGGCATTTTAATGATAAAAAGTTCGTATAAACATGGGATCGCAAGGCCTTTATTTTTGAGATACAGGGTGTTAAACATTTTTTTTTTGTTTTTCCTAAATAATTTTTGGAATAATGTCGATATTTGGACGAAAATTGGTACTTGGGTTTTTTTTAACATGAAAAATTCAAATTTGACCTAAGTTTGGCCCTTATTTGTAAACGGCGCTACCTACAAGTCTTTTTCCATATTGGAGACACAACTTTTCGTGTGTGTTTGTATCACATGTTCTATTAGGAAAATCGATTCCCCTATCATCTTTACGTGAAAAAGGAAAAGTCGCTACGAGCAGCCGATTTCGAGATATCTCGATTCAAAGTAATCCATGTATGTGTTTTTCAAAAAGTGAAACACTATAGTAAAATATTTTTTTTAATCAACATAAAGATTTTAAACGCTAATTTTTAAACAACAATAAACAACGGAACTCTGCATAGAAAAATAAATCAAAATCACAATAAATGTTGAAAATGCCCACCTCCTGCCTGACAAGACGTTGCCCGGACCATATCACAGGGCTTCAGGGTTGCGCGCGCATCCCATTGTAACAAACACATGCGTTGTTCATGTATACCTTTTCACTTCATGCAATGTCCTCGGCTCGCTCCGGGGCGCAACCAAACAAGACTAACCCAAACTAACCTAAATTAAAAAAAAAAAAAGAAACAGTTGAAGAAAATTAAAAAAACATCGGCGGGAATCGAACCCGGGGCGTCGTATACAAGCAGAGCATCTGGCCACGGCGCTACGAAACCAGCTGAAAGCAATTCGCTGGACTATAAAGATATAGTGTCTGTCAAAAATGTGATGCGCGGGCAACTCGGAAGCTCTGTGGTCTGGTCCTAGCAACGTCTACTCTTCTTTTTTTATGGTAGTGGCACACACACTAAAGGAAGATCCTATGGCGCTCGACGAGCGGTGTGTTTGCGAAGATGTTGGTTGACACGGTTCTTGAATAGTTGTAGTAATTGGTAATTAGGGGGAAACAGACGTCCTGGGAGTGTTCCACAATGATGCAATGCGCCAGACAAAGGAGTTCATGTAAAGCGATGTTATAAGTGTTTCCAGTTTTACGACGAACTGGTGCGCTCTTGCCGTCTGTCGTGGCGGTCTGACAGGCATTACCAGGGGCGGGATGAGGCGGGCCAAATCCTGGGAACATCTGCCGTGAAAGTATCTGTAAAACAAGGACATCTCGGCCACATGCCTGCGGTGTTCCAGACTATCCAGATTTCGGGTCAACTCCGGGTCGCCGACAAGACGCACAGCTCTCCTCTGAATGGAATCCAGCCACTTGGTGAATCTGCTCCTGTCTGCGGCAACAAGTCTCAGTCGCTGGTAAAGGTTTTTCTGATCTAGACAAAGGTACTGTCATCTTGGTTTGGTTTTCTTGCATTTTTTGGAACAGGTTGCACTCGGGCGACTTTTCATGAAGATGGGTAAATCCCTTTTCCGTAAGACAGAGAAAAAAGCCTGGAAAAACCGGTTGTTAGTTCGTTGGCGCAGTTCTTTAACACGATGGAAGGTATTCCGTCCGGTCCCGATGCCTTTTGCGTATTTAGTTCTTTATGGATTTTACGAATATCACGGTTGATGAAACTTGACTTCTGCCATGGTAGTGTTGATGTTCGATATGGTGGGCAGAGCCTCGCCTTGGTGGACGTCTAAGGTAGAGGGCGATGAAAACATTTTGGCGAGGATGTTTGCTTTTTCCTTGGCTGTAGTCGTCGTGGAATCTAGGACTGTTTTTCGAATAACAATTTTCCGAAAGACAGTTGTTCGAAGGACAGTTTTTCGAATGGACAATTATTCGAAGGGATAATTATTCGAACGGATAGTTTTTCGAAAAGACAAATATTCGAAAGGACCGTTTTTCGAAAATATTAAATTAGAGAAAACATAACGATAATTTTGTTATGACAGGCATATAGGCGACTATAATATAAATGTTAATAGGTATTATTAGGGCTTTGCATGGCCCTCCGCTCGCTTCGCTCGCTACGGGGACTCAATCAACAAGAACTAACCAAGTGCCAACCAAAACTAACCCAAAACTAACCAAACTAACCCAAAATTAGAAAAAAAGGTAAATTAATAAAAAAACAATAAACATAACATCTGTCGCGACCGACGAGAATCGAACCCGCAGCGCCGAAATGACAAGCAAGAACGCTACCTTCTACACCACCGTTGCAGAAATTTTGCTAAAACGGTAAACGGGACTAACCCAAACTAAATTAAAGATTCGAAAAATGGTCCATTCGAAGAATTACACATTCGAAAAATTGTCGATTCGAAGAATTGTCTTTTCGAAGAACTGTCCATTAGAAGAAATGTCGTTCGAATAGTTGTCATTCGAAAAACCATCCGGATTCAGTCGCCGTGATGCCACGTTCGTCTGTCAAAGGTGGGAGAGACGTTTTTGTAAAGTTATTACTTACTGCCTTTGCTACCGACCAGAAATTCCTGGAGCCACTGGGGCATTGCATAAGTTCATTCCTGATCCTTTGAATGTGTTTGTCCTTAGTTTCATCGTTTGAATTCGTTTGTCGCTTCAACAAAATAATTGCGATCTTCAGCGGTCTGATTTTGCTGCCAGTACTTGTAGGCTGCTGTTTCATAATTACCTACAGCTCTTTCGCATCTTCTGTCGAAGCACGGCTTTCCTTTTGACGGTAACTTGATGGAATTTGGGATGTATGCTTCCATTCCTGAGAAGATTACGCAAGACTGACGGGTCTTAGTGCCAAAGCAGACGTCGAGCCAAGGAAAATCTAGGTAGAACTCCCTTAGATCGTCCCAGTTTGCGGAATTGTGATGCCAAATTTTGCGAGTCAATGGTGGATCCTTCTGTAGAAGTGGCAATTCACAAACCGTTGTAATAAGTTTGTGGTCAGAAGTACCTAATGGCGGACCAACTGTAATTGTGTACTGGTCAGGACTGGTGGTTAGCAAAAGATCCAGGAGGGCGGCGAATTCGCCCCTCTCTGAGATTCGCGTTGGTTCGTCTACAAGTTGAGTAAGCCCGCAGCTGATGACAAATGCTTCAGCTTCTCTACCTTCGTTGTCGGTCTTGTTGTGATGTTTGAGCCAGTTCGTGTTGTGGGCATTAAAGTCTCCCATAACGATTGTCTCTGAATTGGGGCGATCGACCTGTATTGAGTCAAAAGTGGTAGCTAGTGTTGTAAAAAAGCTTTAGTAGGCTCTAGGGCGATAGAGACAACATATAAACTTCGTTACTCCCTTGGCGGTGAACTTGAGCCACATGACGTCAAGGTTGTTCGGTTCGAGTGCGGTGGCATGAAAGGTCGCTTCGGACAAAAAGGCATATTCCTAACTTATGTCTAAATCGGGTGTGTAAGTCGTAACCAGGATAGGGGTACTTTACTGTTGTTGTTGTAGAAGATACTTGTGTTTCTGTAAGGGCTAGTAAGTGTGATCTATTTGCTTGTAGATGTTGGTGTACCGAATTTATGTTTGTATTTAGACCTCTTATGTTGCAGAAATCTATTCTAAATTGGTTCGGTATCTTTGCTGTCTGTGAAATGCGGAATGAAGGGCTCCCAGGGCCACCCAGCGCCCGGAGATCTGAATGGCCGGGGAGTTTACCTCCGGAATATTTTGATCCTGGAAGCACCATCATGTCCATATATTCCTACTGTGGAATCCGGAACCACCAGCGCGGAAGCGGAACGTGATTCGGAAAAACCACTTAGCGCTTCCCAGTTCTGGTGGGGTGGTCTTTCACCGGACGATGCAAGTAGGCCTATGCATCTACTACCTAGGGCCACTTCCACTGGAAGCATCGGTCTCAGACTCATTCCTTTGGTGGTCCCTAGTCTGACAGGGGCAAGAATAGGGTTTGTGGGGTTACTCCCCAGTGATCAACTCCAGACTTTGTGTGTTCTCCAGCCTGGATGAAGACGACGGGATTTGATGGGCCACATCCCGTGGCAACTCGGAATGGCAGGGGCGTCACTCCCAGTAATTAAACTGCTCTCGCCAGGTTGACGTTCCTGCCAGCTAATACAATGCCGCCCCTCTTGTCACAAACTGTCATTGATCAGCTCCAGACTTTGTGCTTCGGTGTTCTCCAGACTGGGGGAGGACGATGGGATTTGATGGGCCACATCCCGTGGCAACTCGAAATGGCGGGGGTCTCACTCCCCGTAATCAAACTACTCTCACCAGTTTGACGTTCCTGCCTGCAGTACATGCAGCCTCTCTTCACAGACTGTCTAAATCGGTGTTCTCCAGCTTAAGGGAGGACGATGGGATTTGATGGGCCACATCCCGTGGCAACTCGGAATGGCGGGGGCGTCACTCTCCGTAGTCAAACTGCTCTCACCAGAACTTGTTATCTTAAAAATATCTGAGGAGTATGGCGTTTTATAGTGTGATTAGTTATTTATTATTATTATAGTATTGGATTATTAATGAAGTGTGTAATTTTGCATAGTGGTGAACTTACGGAACTCGTCACAATATTCTTTCACAAATTGTTTCGACAGAGCAGCAAATGTGAATCGAAAACGCATAATCGCTGATGTGTCGCGAGTTTTTTCAGAGAAGTGTGCAAACTTGTATTTTATTTAAGAAAAGCCCTCGTACTTTATAATACCTATTAACATAATTATGTAAATTTGTGACAAAAATCTTTGCTAAAAAAGAGAATTAACTATGCAAATGCATATGATACAATTATTATACAGACAAAACAACATTTAATAGGATTTGAGTTACCTGGCTGATGATGTGAGCAATATACACAGATAATTTTTCCATAAATCGGCTATGTAACGCAGCGCTTAGCAATGATATCTTAACGTCTTGAAAGCTGCTGCCGCATACCTTGCAAATTAACTTCACCAGTACGGCGATCATGTCATTGCTTAATACATTTCTATCCAGAAGTTTGATGAAGCCGTTCTTGTCATTGGCAAGATCCAATATGACTTGCTGGTTGTCTTCATTATTGAGGAGACGCTTCATATGGTCTAAACTCATAGTTTGGTACCAGTTCCGTGTGGGTCTCTGAAATGCATCCGGTCCATCTGAAGATGTGACAAATAATACTGAATATAAACGACAATTTGGACAAACATACTTCAGCCAAGCGCAAAGTAGTTACTTAATTAAAATCCAATCGATACGTCATAAACAACTGATCTCAAACTGGTTAATTTAAATTTATTTGATAATTTTTGAACAAACTATAAACTTATCACCTTTTATATACAGCGGGAAGAAATTAATTTACCCTTTAAAAGCAAATTGTCATTATCAGTCTTGACGATATGTTCTATATTGTTGAGGATTCATGTTAATCAAACAAATTGTTGCCTATTACTATTACTCCACCTCAGTTGTATGCTTTTTCAAAAATAAGACCGCTTTGGCTCTGACCCCAAAAGTGTAAACAGCAAAAGTGCTAGTTTAGTGACCTTAACAAAGCTGAAAAACCGAAAAGAACTGAATAATGCTCGTCGTTTTGTTACGGTAATTTTAACAATTCCGTAACATCAGGTTGTTCCGAGTTCGCTTGTATTTGTTTTTGGTTTGAAATAATAACTTTTCATCTTCAACCTATTTTGAATTACTGTCTGAACCGACCTGGTAGCAACAGTGTGGAAAATTCCGCATTAAATAGTACGAAAATATTAATAAATACTGAATTCTTATGTTGCCCATCAAGTTCATTTAAAACTAATTTTTGTCTTTTAAATATATCAGTCGATAATTATCTAGTTAATATAAAATGAAAATTAATATTATGGGTTGAATCTACGTAAATACAGCAGTAGAATATATTATTTAAATATGATAAATAATTTCAATTAAGCAGTTCAGATTTTATGCTTAAAGATCGGTCGCTTCGTACGGTGGAAAAAGGTGAAACCTTTGAGACGACTGCGCGTCTGTGCAATTTTTTTTGAGATGTGGTTCTGATGGAAAGGTAGGGTAGGATTTTTATAACCTATCTTGTACCGACGACCAGTGTGAGAGGTTGTGAGAAGGTAGGCTTTTCTTTATTGCTTGCGTTATCTGATTTTTATTTCTAGTTTTCTCTATCGAAAAGTCTGTAGACAGAATAAAGCTGCTAAGCTTGTGAATCTCTGATATCTGCCTACTATCGTTTCACATACCACGTTGTCTTTTGCCGTGTGTATGTTTTTGCCTGTAGGGCATGTGGGATAGTGGTTTTTTGGGGCTTAAGGCTCTTGGATAAGAGAGAAAAAAAAGGACTTGATCCTACAAAAGCAGGGGTTATTAAATTTCGGATTTAGCTCAGCAACCCAACTAAAGAATCGATTAAATTGGCCTATAGGGCTCATATTTAGGTTCTAGTTAGAGGTAGCAATATTTAGAAATTAATAACTAAAACTGTCTATAGTGTAGGATACTCAGTCTAACTTTCTCTAGTACCGTTATCGGTTGTTATGGATTAGATGTGAGATTAAAGTCAGGCTTAGTTATTGTTCAACCTTTGTAAGTATTTTATCGTCACGTCAGATATTTAAAGAGCACCTTCTCAAGCCTTCTTGACCGTGGTGGGTACAAGATCTTAATATAACTCTGTTTCTTTATTTCGATTTAAATTTGTCATTAACTTTATTTTTGAATTAAACTGATTTTGACTTAGAAAGTAGCTTTCAGGCAATAATAATTGCATTCTGATTATCTGTTTACATTTATTAATTTCACTTTTGTTTTTGCCTGATTATTGTAATTGTTTTTTTGCTTAATTGAAATACTGTTCATGACAATATTTCTTCGCTTTATTTTATTTATTATTTTTAATCTGTTTACTGTTTAATTGAAAACCTAATTGCTTGCAGAAACAATTCTGTGCAAATTGGCGGAGGCATATTTAATTAAATTAAAATTCTTCCTTCAGCGTGTTTTGGCATTTTTCAGCATTGTTAATTGAGAAGAATTATTTCTAGTTATCTCTTGCCAAGTTCTGTATTAAAAACCTAAGCTTAGACAAGCGACGCTCTCTGCCAAATTGAAACAGAGTTATAACAACATTCTTGGCGAACTCTTTAACTGCCTTGTACTGGTATTTTTCATGCTACTGAGTCCACACGCACTCGGCCTACCAGGACAGCTTCCAGTGACGTCACAGGAGAGATCCTAGGCACTACAGCAATTTCCAGTAACCCTTTCCAGGAAGCTCGGAGGAACCATAAGGTGATTAAAGTGCAGATATCACCAAGAAAATTCAAGATAATCACAAATTCAATCCTTATTTTTGTTAAAAGGAAATAGAATAATAATTGTTTTTTTAAAATTTCTAATCTTTTATTTTGCACCTTTTCTCAACAACTGCACTCGGAAATAAATTTTAATTATCATACTCCGAACCTATACACCCTGAGTATCTTTCAGTTTATCATTTTAGTAAATTAAAGTAATACATTAAAAAGAAAGTAGATTTATAGTTTATAGTAACAAATTGGCTTTTTATTTGAATTACAGTAATTATAATAAGGCAATTGAAATTATATCTTAACAAATCAAAGTTTATCTTAACAAATTGGCTTTTATTGTAAGTTTCGAGGAACAAATCTACCTCCTCGAAAAATCTAAAAATGAAAATGGTTAGTAAAGGCAAGCGCGTGCACTTTGTCAATTGGTATTTGTAGGGAGAAGGAACTTATTTAGCCAAGACTAGATTTAAATTATTAAGTTCAGTGGCGTCTCGAGGGGCATCTTAACAAATATTGTTATCGCTTCATTTTTTTCGTATATTACTTTGTTTTCGAGAAAAAAATAAAAACCATTTGATTGCATGGCCTTGGATAACATAGAAAAAAAGAAACTACCAAACTGGCAAAGAATATGGTGTACCTGGTCTTTTTTTGTAATTTAGTACTTTATTTTTATTATAAAAATTGTCATAAAACTTGTTGCAAGCGATTAAAACAAATATTTTTTTCCTTGATTTTATTCTATGGTTATGCAGTAAACTGTTTTTTAATTTTATTTTATAAAAAACGAAGCAAGACACGGAAAAGAGTTAAGCGACACAGAAAGTTGTATTTTTTGTTACATAATCCGAAAAAAATATGAAAATACAAAAAAGTCAGTGACACACATTTTCTTTAAATATTGGCTAAGGTGTCAATATCAACCGTACTTGATTATTATTTTCATATTTCATTTTTAGATATGTAGCTGCCGGTTCGCATATTTACACATCCTCACATACGATGGCACCAGGGTGCTAAAAACTGTGAGCCTTTGTAAACAACAATTACGCTACAAAAGCTCACTGATTTCGGCACCTACGTAACTGGCTATCATAGGCACCAGGGTGCTGAAATCGGTTAGGTTTTGGAAGCGTTTGTAGCGCTACAAAAGCTCACTGATTTGGGCACCTGGAACACGCTGTTATATAATATTTCGCTTTTCGCATAGCCCTCCGCTCGCTTCGCTCGCTACGGGCCCTCAAGAAAAGGAAACTAACCAGGTGCTAACCCAATCTAACCCAAGACATACCCAAAATCAAGAAAAAAACCGGACCGCCTAGGTGAGACCCAGCCATCTAAACCTCTAGACCACGAGAGCTCTTACCGCAAATTGATTGCACCGTGAAGACCTGGCGCGATTAAGTGCCCAAATCAGTGAGCTTTTGTAGTGCTACAAACGCTTACAAACCCTAACCGATTTCAGCACCCTGGTGCCGTCGTATGTGAAGATATGTAAATATGCTGCCGGTTCAGTCATAATTATAATTAACAAAATTTATATTATTTACATGAATATCTTCAGACATCGTGCATATGAGAAAGATAATGCAAAGAAATCAAAAGTAAATTATTATAACCTAAAACCCTGACTTCCGATTCGTCTTCGGTCGAGAGTGCACGTGTCGGGTATCGGCCATTTTGTTCCAGCTTCATATACATATATGTTAGTTTTGGGAACTCAGGGTGAACTTTCAGGGACCGGGTAGTTTCCCCTAGGAAGATTCGGACGTCCAGCCGGCGCAGCGCGGTTAGAGCCCTGTGCATGTACAAGATTTAAATGTGTGTGAACGTCCAGCCGGTGGTGTTCGAACCTTAAAACAAGCAGTGCATGAATAAGTCTGAGCCTCCAGGAGTATATACTAGACATTCTGGGGGGTTTTAAAACTAGTATCCCTGTCCACCAAGGTGTAACTTATCTGGGATGGGTCGCCCCAGCTCTAACTAAGCCTGGACAGCGGTCGTTTCTGGGTAAATGCGTAACCGCGAAGCCCATAACTAAAAACTAACTAACTAATAACCTAAAACCCAATATGCAAACTGTAAAATTGTCCTAAAGTCGTCACGAATATCGAAGAATCTCGAAATGGACTCGAGTTTCCCGCGGCCCAGATTCTAAATTTTACGAATTCGTAAAATTTTAAATTATGATAAGCGGCCAAATCTAGCGCAAATGTTAACAATGTTGCCAAATTGCTTTGTCAATTCTTCCCTATGACCCTCCGCTCGCTATGGGAACGCAACCAACAGAAACTAACCCAAGGCATGCCCAAAATTATGAAAAAAACTTTTTACACATAACCTTAAAAAAATAAAAAAAAACATGTCTTGCCACTGGAATCGAACACGGGCCGCCCTATCACAAGCACAGCATCTAACCACTGCGCCACGAGACCCGCTGAAAGCCATTCATTGGACCTGATAAGACCTGGCAAGACATGGGTAATTCTGATACATCGTACTGCGCATGCGATAGGATTGACAACATTATTAACAGTTGCGCTAGATTTAGTGCTCCTAAATTATGCACCTCTCAACTCTCTCGCCAATTAATCTGACCAATGGCGTTAAAGTTCGTGATTCGTTCGATATGAACTACCCTTAAGAATAAAAAAAAATAGTTTGGCACCCCTGTATGTCGTTACGTGTTAACCATATACGCATGACACAAATAAAAGTGTATCATGCCATTGCCATGCCATATACGTGTATAGTGTTAACTTCCCCCTTAATATTTATCTATGGCATTAACACCACAATATCTATAGACTCTGTTAACACTGTCGGTTACTGCGGCCGGTGCCGCCGGCAACTTCAAAGACATCTTCGACCTTTGTTGAATTGTTGGCGCGGCCCACGGCGAGGATAGCAAAAACGCAAATAGTTTTTTGTATTGAACGGTTTCGCCGAAATACTATTTCCAGAGTCTATGTGCTATTTCGTCGTCTGTTCTGTTTATATGTATACCGCTTTTGATATTTCGTGGCGCGGCCCTGATAAGCGGTGGAGGTTGGCGAACATAGCAAATACGCAAGGAGATTTTGTTTGTTGAACGTTTTCGCCGAAATACTATTTGGTCGTCTGTTCATATGAATACCGCTTTTATAAAGCAAATCAATATAATCATTTGAAAGCAAGGAGGATTTTTGTTTAATGTTCTGTTGCATTGCAGTACTCCGAGTATGGTTTTCATGTTTCTCCCCGTCCTTCCTTGGAACTCGCCTTTACAAAAAAAAGACAGCGATAATACTAGGAGTGCTCCGACCGTCAAATCAAACGCAGCCGTCTAAAAGCTGGAACATTGTCTTTATAAGAAAACAATGGCTCAAACATCGCTCAGAGTACCGATATGAGACCATCACAACTTATTTGGACACAGCGGAACAGGTCGTGAGTGACACCCCCGGAGTTGTGACAAAATCACAGGCCTCATAAATTCTGCACAAACACGACTAAGGCCCGTTTATAGGTCTTGCCTAATGTAATATTTCACGAACTTCAGAAATGTGAGTTCAAATTTCGAAATTTAGTAAATAATTAAATCATAAAGTTTGTTGAAGTAGTAAAGAACGTAACAAATAAATTTCAATAAAATGCTCTATAGGAGTATAGGACACGTTGTTATGTTTGTGAACAGTACCTATGTAATGGAAGTAATATACTTTTAAGCGACTCGTTTGAATACGAAAATTACATCAAACTATTTTTACTAAAAATGAACTTTTTCGTTAGCAAATAGTTAAACAATTTTGCATTCCCATCAGGCTCGTAATCATAAGCTAAGCTAAGGTTACACTTTTTGCATTTGCAGACTGGCAATAACTACTCTTATTTCCTGCTGAGATTAGATAATTTCCATTTGTTGGCTCCTATCTGGAAAAATTAGCATGCACATGCAGTATATGCATTTAAAAACATAGCTGTTGATGTTACCGATTTTATTAAAATAATTGTTTTTTTCTTAATCTCACATCACATCCCAAGGCTCAGCACGAATTAAATAGACTCACCCCAACGTTCGAAAGTTTGATTTTTCCCTTTTTTCTAATATTCATGAAGTCTCGAAGTCAAACATAAATGCCCCAAAAGTTATATAAACTGCTGTTGGTTTGAAACGAATAGGATTTTTTTTGTCTAGCTTTTAACGTACCTATCTCCAAAACTAAAGATTTTTTATTGCGGTTTTCAAAATATTAGATCGCATTTCAAGGCCTGTCGACTAGGGTACCAGGTGTTTGTAATATTGTACTTATTTTGTATGTACACGATTTTTCCTTATATAATTTGCCACCCGATTAGAAACTCTATTTAAAGAGACACATGAAAAAATTTCAAATACAAGTTTCAGAATTCTTCCTGAACATTTTAAACTAACTAAGCAAAAAACAAATGACTATCGGAAAATAAGAAAATTTTGAATTTTCTTAATTTTTTAAATGGAATGCCGAATGCCGTACATATTATTACATTTTTAAGATCTTCTTCAGCCTCCACTTTTCAAAAATATATAATTTGCTTATATTTACAAAATCTCATATTTTTTTGTAAATGCTAGATTTTTAAATTTAATTCCCTTTTCTTACCTATACAAAATTAATATACCTACCGGCTATTGCATCATTGTCAGTATAAGAATATAAAAAAGTCACACTCAAATTTCTTAGCAGTCTTCACTTCCCTGTTCATTTTAGGGCTAATCGGCTAATGTTTTATGGGATTTTTCTGTTAGGAAGCGTGAGCCTTTGCATAATTTTGTACAAATGTTAAGTTAATAAACCAATAGTTAGTTTTTTTAAGGTTGTATATTTTGTCGGCAGGGCTGTAGCCAGGGGTACGCGAGGGTAATGGCAACTACGCCCCACGTTGTTGTCTTGTGGGAGTAGATTTGACAAGTTGGTTATTTCATTATCCAGCAGTGCTGCCAGATCTATCGTTTTTACGATAGATCTACTGTTTTCACACTGTAGCTACTGTTCTACCGCAGAGACTCGTAATTCTACTGCAAAATCGAAAACAAAGTAATCATATGAGATCTATGCAAATACTGAAAGTAAAGTAAAAAAAATCAATGGACAATCGATAAAACTATGAACACGCTTCGGTTCATCATTTCTATGCAGATGTCGCAAACAACTTATTTCGGATTTCGGAAATTCCCAGAAGCGACCAGAGCGATTGCGGTTAGTTTGTGCGTTTCCGTAGTATTTTCCTAAGCAATGACCTTTTATATCATATTTATCCTTCGCCTTGTGTCGTGTGACGTATCTTGTCTGTAGTGTTTGAAAATTTTGATCACAATTTTTGAATGTATATGACCATGTGGTGAGTAAATTGACACGTAATATCAATATTTTAAATATCGAAATATATGTTTCCAATTATTAGTTGTGATGAATCTTATTTAGCTGATGACCCTTCAGATTTTACCTACAGTAAGGCAAAAAAGAAAATATGCTCAAAAATTTAAACCAGAATGGGAACAAGATTCAGAATTTAAAATCTGGCTAGCGCCTGAAAAAGCAGATACTGAGGGTTATTGCAAAATCTGCCATTAACATCAGTTCGGGAAAATTATACCTTGCAAAACGCCAATAATTTAAAGAATTTATTATTTTATTTTACAATATACTCTTAATTTTGAAAATTGTGTTAGTTTTTCCTTTAACCAAATAACAAAATTATTTAAAATCTTGCTTCTGTGTGAACTGTGGACACGCGCCAAAGAGAAAATTATGACGTCATATTATAATTCCTACCGCTTTCAATCCTAAATCTAGTCTTTCCTATGTGTTTAGATCTGGCAGCACATCCAGTAGCGGTGTGCTATTGATACTTTTGCAAGTATCGAGTACTTAGATGCTAGCACTTTCTCTTTGAATATCAGATACTTAGTAATCATTAGCTTCGTAATAGATATGTGGGTACTGGGTAGCGGACTCGATTAAATGATCTAAGTCTGAGAGAATACTTGAAAGTTAATTGGATATTGCTTTTAACAATATGAAACGCAGTAAATATATTTTGCCCATAAATATTTTTATTTGTTATTAAATAAACACACACAATTTTATACTCGCTAGAAATATAATATGTTTTGGTGGACATAGTCTTAACAAAAAAGTAAATCTAAAAACGCTTATAGAAAACTAAAATTTTAAAATTTAACACAAGCTCACAAACATCCCTCATTGTATTTTAGAACGACTACTTAGTTTATTATGGAACAAATTCACTTATCCACAAAATTCTCGATAAAACTTTAATTAAAAGAAAGACGCCAGCATCGTCACTCAAGCGCAAGCGGTGAAAATTACAAACCAAACGGATACCGACAAGTGGACGCAATAAGAATGTGCTCTAATCGGCCATTCCAGGCGGCATCGGCACCGAAAACAGACGTTGCCATAATCTCTATTCCTGCGTTTTCTAATTTTATTATTAGTCCCCTTTCCTGTTGTTCAATAGGGTATTCATTTATTAATTTGTGTGGTATATCAAAGAAAGGAATTTAATTTCGAACTTAAAATGTGGGAACCACTATTATAATAGGGATATTAATAAGAAATATTTTTATGTGATGTTTTGTGTTTTATTTTGTTTTCCTTGTTTAGTTACTTTAAATTAATCTAGTGCCTGTTAATTTTGTTTAAACATAAATGCTAAATGAGAAATTAAGATAGGAATGTGCAAACCGTTTCTTTCATCTTGTGCGGTTTAGATTTTAGAGCGTGTCAAAGTGTCAAAATACCCGACTTTCAACTGTCAATATTTGGTAAACAGCTAAAGATAGGTATAGGATATTATACACACAACGTGTTTAGATTTTTCTAGGGAGTCCAAAAATGTAGTAATATATAGGGTGTTCCACTTAAAAATATATCAAAGTCACCCCTAACACTTTTATTTGATGTTCAATTGTTTTTTGCTGAACATATCCGAATTCGCGGGAGAAAGTTACATAAGATGGCTATTTCAGTTTTTTTTTATAAAAGTACAGGGAAGATCAAAAAATCGCCTTGTCTATTCCTCGTTGGATAACCCTGTACATTACAGCTCTAGTAGTCCGTAATCAATGCCCGTTACAAATACTGTTACGATTTGTATATGAAAGAATTTTGGCAGTAATATGAACCTACAGAATATAATGGAGAAGTAAAAATATTTGTGCAAAATAAACGTATGCTTTACAATAACAAATATGGAGATACTTGTGCAAAAATGGTTATTATAGGGCAAAAAAATGCTGACTATGTTATTGGGCAGGTCCAAAAGTATACCTGTTACCGCAAAAATTGAAATTATTATGAGGTATTTAAAACCAATTGAGTGAATGAACAGAGCGCAAGTAGTAGTAGCGAGAGTAACCAATTTTCAAATTGGGACTCTCGCTGGCGATGGCGCTGCGAGTGTCAAATACAAATCATACTACTCACTTTCTCTTTATTGTTTACATTCACTCTATCTTGGTTTTGAATATACTATAGACAATACATTCTAATTAATTTTAGAAAAAAAAACAAATAACATAATCTTAAAAAAAAATTAGCATTTGCACTCCAATTATGAAAAGAATACATAAATACATTGAAAATGCATCAAACATTGTGTTCATGGACTCATCTAGTACAGTTGACAGAGATGGAAGTCATATATTTGTATTGTTAACTGACAGCGAATGTGGTGCTTTGCCAATTTTGCTATTAGGGCTCATGATAACTACTTCGGAATCTGTAGAGGCCATCAAATCGGGGTTGCAAATTTTAAGAGATCTCTTAGAGGAAAATATTTTTGGAGGACATAAAGAAGGGACAAAAGTCTTTATGACTTATGGTATGTTATAAAGTCAATTAGGTACATTTATTTAGGTTGGTTTGGTGTTTTTGGTGGTGGTTGAATTTGTGTGTTTTTTGTTATTTTTTTTGTGTTTCAATAATAGTTCAATTCAATAGCAATAATTATTATTAAAATTTTATTGGTTTAAGACAGTAACAGAGGGGACTTACCGGTATATGAATGGGAACAAGAAGTAAATTAAAATCAAGAAAATTATTTAAATTATATTCCTTTATATGTATAGGGTGGCCCGTTTGACACCTTATCTCAGAATCTACGGGTGTACCAAAAAAAGTTCAATAGAAAGGTTGTTTGGATTTACTTAAACTTTTAAAACATTATAATTTAATATATATAGGATGTTCGTATTTTCGTTGACAAGTATCCACTTCCTTATTTTAAATAGAATACCCTGTATATTAAGGCATTTTTGAATACCTCAGAAAATTCTAGATATATTTGGCCCCTAGAATTTGTTTGTAAAATGTGTTATTAAATTTACAATAAGTGATTTCAAAAATAAATTGTAATAGTGTTGAAATTTAAATTTGTGTAATGGCTTATGTTTACCCAGTGTCTTTCTATACTTTTTTTTGGCTAAATTGTATTAAATACTGGTACAAAGAGATACTACATCTAGGCTTATAATTTTGTAATTATGTGGTAATTGTTTTTCATTGATAAAATTAGCAAAATCAAAGATATTATCTTCAATATAAAAAATTCTGTGTGTACAGGGTTATTCATTATAAATGGACACCCCCCTTAACTTGGTTATTTTAAAAGATAGACAGCTAATTTTTTGATCGACTTGTGAGTAATCATCTTAATTTATTTTATTAGATATGAAAATATTATACAGGGTGTCCCATAAGCAAAAGCCAATATAAAGTTATATTTTTTTAAATGTATATTATTGCATTTTTGGATTCTACTTAAAATTCTAAGCATATTTTATGTAGCCCCTCTAGAGTTAGTAGTTTCACAGCTGTAAACAGTTGAAAATCGATAAGATAGAAATGTGAAATTCACTATACTTACACTGATATGCACCGTAGGCTAAGTTCGCCGATTAGTTAGGCAAACCTGGATTAGATTATTGTTTACTATGCACCGCAAGAAAAAACTGGTTTAAGCTTCAGATTATCTAATCGGTCAACGAAGTGTGGATTAGAGGAACGACGTCTAACCTTCAAAGTCATTTTTGACACAGACTTTTTGTGGTGAAGTATTTCTTGAACTATTTTTCATTATTACGGGATAAAATGGAGTTAGAGGATGAAATATTCATTGATGATGACCTAGATGTCCGCAATATCATCAACTTTGGTTGTCCTCGCAGAGTCTACGAAAGGAGTGATTATTTCGACACTATGGACAATTACTCATTTTTTCGAAGATTTCGACTTACAAAACCTACAGTTTTCAGCTTTTTGTAAAACATAGAAGAAGAAATTGAATTCCAAAATGATTTGTAAGTTGATAAATAGAAGGAAGTGTCTATTCTATCCTACAAAGTGAATAGAATAGACTCCCCTGAGAGAGTGTCTCTTTTAAATAAATTGACTCTCTGTGTCAAGTTGGCTAGCTACTAGATAATCCCACCTCATGTACCTTCACCCAAGTATTAATTTAAGTAGAATGATCCTTGGCTACATAAGTACTTTTTCGGTGATATGAGGTGTAGTGGTATAACAGCTACTAGCTGGGCTTCTATCTACCATCTTATTTATTTTAAAAATAATAGTCTAACCGCGATGAATCAGTTCCTGGCCACACTGCGTCTGTACTCTTGTGCGAGGCATCAGACTACAATCGCAGAGTATAGGTGCAGTGCTGTTGTATTCTTCCATAACTCGCTACCAAGCTTAAGATTTATCATCATTGGAAATTTTTTTTTGTCTTCAATGATATTAGCGTGTTTTAAGAGTATCCTCATGAGACCGCTTTTCTCCCGGGGAAATATTAGGAATTCTTTTTATGTTTTCAGTCATTTTCAAGATCAAATATCCAAACAAACAAAAATCGAAACTGACAATTTTGACGTTTAATCATTCTTCAATTGACAAAACGTCTTGTGATACCAACATTGCCGGATTTCCTTTCCGTATTAGTTAATCTGCTGACGGTTCATAGCTACGGGCCAAAGATTACAAAAACGGGATTGGAGAACTTAGGATTAAAATCGACAAACGATGCATTCGGGCAATATAATTTTAAGTAGAATCCAAAAATGCAATAATATACAGTGTTCTATTTAAAAAAATTAAACTTTATATTGGCGTTTGCTTATGGGCCACCCTGTATAATATTTTCATTGCTAATAAAAAAATTAAGATGATTACCTACAAGTCGATAAAAAAATTATCTCTCTATCTTTAAAAATAACCAAGTTAAGGGGGGTGTCCATTTATAATGAATAACCCTGCACTATGTGCGCATATTTGAAGTGAAACTTCTTACGCTTAAGCAGCAACAGCCTTATATCGTTACAGATTTTCGTCTCGCAGGGTCGTGTGTCAACTCGTGTTTCAAGGCCTTGAATTTTTACCCTAAGCGCGCGTTAAGAAGTTCCACTTCAAAAATCATTTTTGTGGTTATATGCATTGGTTCTAATCTTTTAAAAAAGTTGAAAGTTTAAGGCCATTAATTGAAGAAATGATTGGTCTCATTGAAAGTTCAGGTTTATGAATTTTTGCATTACAATGAAATTTTGGTTATATTTTAATTAGTTGTCAGTAGAAGAAATGGAAATATCGATTTTCTTGTATGCAAATTATCGCGACCGGGTCTAGTGACACATAGGTTGTGTCGATTTTGGCAATTTTCTTTTTTTCACTAGAAAGCGGGAAGGGGGGTCTCCTATAGAGTAGTTCCAGCCAAAGAGTAGTTCAAGCCAAACATTTGAGCCGAAAAAATACCGCCAAAGTTCGAGTTTTAAAGCTAAATTGAAAGGGCAAAACTTTCACTACTACATTCTCAGGTGTAACGTGAAAATAAAGAAATTAGAACCTGAAAGAAGGAAATTAGGAATCGAGGCCTGAGAGAAAATCTACGGGATGTTCTCTTTCTTTTCTTTCTAGTTATGGACTCGGCTGCCACTTTTTTGCTCAAAGCTCCCCGAAGGTCGGAAGTTTATTATCAATAAGCTTTCCTAATCTTGTCGGAATTGATCGGTAAATCTGAAACTATGTTTCTTTCCTTATATAGTTTAGATTACAATACTACTTTAGATATATAAATATTAACATTTTTGTACATATTTTCAGAATGGTGTAGAAGGATATAAGACTCTTCTCGCTCCCGGGCAACAGAGGAGCTCAGCACACTTGAAAGGTTGCCTCGGATTAGTCGGGAAAGGAGAAAAAGTAGGATATTTAATCTATAGATTTGCTCTAATATCGTTATCATTACTTTTTTTTTTAATAAAGAAGCTTGTTAAGAATTGTTTTAGTTAGCTTTTGCTTCTCAATAAGAACTTCAGATTGCTAGTTTATTATAATCTATAAAATTTATAATTTTTTTCATGATATTGGTGTTGATGTTTACTAATACCATTTGAATATTAAATGGAGTTGGAATTCCACAATTTCTAATATCTTCGGAACCCCGGGATTTATTGATGCGACATTCTAAAAAAATATAATTTAAACTTTCTACTTGACCACACTCACATAATGGATCCTCTTTTATTCCTATCCTATACATATGTTCCTTAGTTAAACAGTGGCCTGTTCTCATTCTAATTATTACCGTTGAGTGTCTTCTGCCTATATAGCCTACTCTATCGTAAATTGCCTTTCTAGGAAACTCCTCTAATGAACAGTCGACAAACTTGCCAATGCAGGAAGAATTTTAAATGTACCAATAAACATTAAAATGGATAAAAGCAACTTCTTCCCTCTTTTAAAAAAAGAAAATCAGGAATAACTTTGGTGAACATTGGTCTGTTAGTTGGGGCAATAAGGGTGATTGGTACGGGATGTTCTCTGGCGAGGCCAAGGGTCGGGTACAGTGTTGCCAAAAGTTGCACATTTTCGTAACGGGCGAGGGCAATGTATGAAGACAAGTAAATATAATAATATATTTGATTTGTGCAGATTTCATTATGTAATTTTTTTATCATTCTACTAATATTTCGCTTCGCGCATAGCCCTCCGCTCGCTTCGCTCGCTCCGGGGGCGCAACCAACAAAAGCTAACCCAAGACAGATCCAAAATGAAAAAGTAAAATATATATCAGTCGAAAATGCAAATTATTTTTAGTTTTTTTTTCTTCATTTTGAGCATGCCTTGGAACAGTTTGGGTTAGCTCTGTTTGATAGCGCCCCCGAAGCGAGCCGTGAAATGTGAATGTTTACATACAAAGAAATAGTGTAATCCAATGAGTGCAAAGGCGTCGCCAGCTTGTGAGGTAGGTAGGGGAGGGTGGGGGCTATCCGAAATTTTGACAATAAAACCAAGGTCGAAAAGAAGTTTTTACATATTTGTTAGATTAATATACCTAATAGATATCCTCTAGTGATTAGGGTAGGGCAACTGCCCCCCCCCCCCCTCCCGACGCCTGTGAATGAGTGCCTCTATATTTTTCTTTTATTTAGGTGAATGGACGAATGTACATATACAGGGTTATTCTTTATATTTAGACAGCGTTTAGCGCTGTTATCATAAGAAATGGAACAAACCTTTAAATACAAAACTTGTCATCCTAAATCGCCAGAAAATGGTCTAAAATATAATACCGGGCTATCGCAAAGTTAATGATAAAAAACACAAACATGGAACATTTTTAATAGAACACACCTATATATTAAAACATAAATTAATAGATCTTTTTCTGAATTCAAAAATATATAATGTGTTGACATTTTGTTTAGCCGTTTTCGAAATATTTGTATTTTAAAAACTATGGTCACATTAAATTAAACACTTGTGAGCTTTCATAAATTATTTTATGAAAAAGAAATATTGTCAATTTTTTGGTTCTATTTTAATTATTGAAAATAAATAAATATATTAATAATATGTTACAATTATAATAATAATATGTTAATTCTAACCTATTTGGTAAATAAAAATATATAATAATAACTGATTTAATTAAACAAAATTATCACGTTCTTTAAATGCAAATATTTCGAAAACGGCTAAGCCAAAGGTCAACGTATTACCTATATATTATTGAATTCAGAAAAACAAAATCTATTACTTTTTGTTTTAATATCCATTAAAGATCTACGATGTGTGTGTTTTTTATCAACTGTACGATAGCCCTGTATCATATCGTAGAACATTTTCTGGCGATTTAGGATGATCCCAACAACTTTAAAGTTTTTTTTTTCATCCTTTATAATAACCGCACTAGACGCTACCTAAATATAAGGAATGACCCTGTACAGGGTGTCCCAAATTCGAGCCTCATCCTTGGGATCTCGGGAACTATAAGAGATACGAGGTCGGTTAAATGGAGGCAAAGTTGCGCGATTTAATGCTGATCAAAATGCCACCTTACAAGTTTAAAAATTCCGAACACTTCCGAAGATTTTTGGAAAAAAACCGAATATTCGCGATTTCATTTTTATTTTTTTATGACTCTATTTGAATAGATATAACAAAATAAATTTCACATTCTCATTGCTACTTTTTCTATTCTACAAAATGGTGTTATCAGATTTTCAAACCAACGTTTCGTCTTTGAGCTGCCATCATCAACTTTGTTTTTTTAAATACGGCCCTGGATTTTTTATTGCGGATTTTAAAAGCTGTTGAGGTCCCAAAACCAATGATGTATCGCACTTATTCGAAAAATTAATATTAGTGACATTTTCCATAAGAACTCATGTGTGAGAGAGAGACCGAAAACAGATTTTTGGTAAGATCTTACCAGAAAATCATTAAAATGGTTTTTTCGAGAAAGTGCGAGACAACAATGAGAATGTGAAATTTATTATTTGTTCCAAATCTAATCCCACACAACTATTTACTTGGGTAAATTGCTAAAAATATAGCCTGGTTTGAAGGTTGACACTTTAATAATTATATTATTTATTAATAACTTCTTATGTTAGTTTTTAAGCTTTCTTTATGCAAGCTAATGCGTAAAAAAAGGGTTTTTGTTTTTAATCCTATTAAAAATCTATTTTCTGTCTCTCTCTAACACATGAGTTCTTATGGAAAATGTCACTAATATGAATTTTTCGAATAAGTGCGTTATATCATTGGTTTTGGGACCTTAGAAGCTCTTAATATCCGTAATAAAAAAATCCAGGGCCGTATTTAAAACTACAAAGTTGATGATGGCAGCTCAAAGACGAAACGTCAGCTTGAAAATCTGATAACACCATCTTGAAGAACAGAAAAAGTAGCAATGAAAATGTAAAATTTATTTTGTTATATCTATTCAAAAAGAGTCATAAAAAAATAAAAATGAAATCGCGAATATTCGGTTTTTTTCCAAAAATCTTCAGAAGTATTCGGAATTTTTAAACTTGTAAGGTGGCATTTTGATCAGCATCAAACTGCACAACTTTGCCTCCATTTAACCGACCTCGTATCTCTTCTAGTTTCCGAGATCACAATGATGAGGCTCGAATTTGGGACAACCTGTACATTGGTTTTACGAATGGATTAGTAATTTATTCGTAAAATCAGTGTCCATTTGCATTCCTTCCTAGAAATATCCGTTTCGGCTATGACAGTGACATTTGACAGTAAAAAGGAGGATATTTTAGGCTTGCCAACCGTCCTCTATTCCAGAGGACAGTCCTGTCCTATTTTCTCTAACATGTAGAAAATGTCCTCTTTTATGCATGTCGTAGCCACATTCTAAAACCAGCCGTTTTATAAAATGTCTAGACATTTTACAAAAGGCGGCCAGATTGTCAAATTCTCGTTTAACATTCATTATTATCCTATCTGGCTAGTCTGTTTGTAAAATGCCTAGGTGTTTTATAAAACGACGGTCAACACGCGGCCAGATTATCAAATGTTTAGGATTAACTGCTGCTTGACATTCTGGCGGGTGAGACGTTGTAGCCATTTTGTAAAATACAAGTTTTATGTAAAAGTTAGGGCGATCAAAATTTTAATTAATGTATTTAAGTATGTTATATGGGTAAGTCTTGGGTTAGTTTTGGTTAGTTCTTGTCGATTGAGCCCCCGTAGCGAGCGAACCGACTGGAGGGCCATGCAAAGCCATAATAATACCAGAATCGCAACTGAGCAAGTTGCGATCCATCAGCCGGGGTATTATTATGGCTTTGCATGAACCTCCGCTCGCTTCGCTCGCTACGGAGGCTCAATCAACAAGAACTAACCAAAACTAACTCAAGGCTAACCCAAACTAATTCAAAATTAAGAAAAAAAGGTAAATAAAACGTGTAACATAACTTATGTTTTAGCCGCTCGTGATAATCTTAACATTTGACAATCTGGCCTCGTGTTGAACGTCGTTTTATAAAACGCCTAGACATTTGATAATCCGGCTAGCCAGATAGCAAAATAATGAAAGATAAATGAAAATTTGACAATTTGGCCGCTATTTATAAAACGCCTAGGCCTCGGCCTAGGCCATTTATAAAACGGCGGGTTTTGTAATCTGGCTACGACATGCATACCAAACTCGAAATATAAAAATAGTAAAATTATTTAAATTTTCAAGACAAATATTCAAATAAAAAATATCCAAATCTAATAATGCCTATTTATATCACCACAATGCAAGGCCTATTACTATTAATATTATCAATCTGACAACAATCGTATATGGCGAGACGATCGAAACCGATGCTCAGTTAATTTACTTAAAAGTGAGCTTCTAATATATTTTAATTTAAAGTATAACTGCGGTGATTTTTACAAAGAAGTAAAAAACTATAAAAATATCTTAGAAGCGGCGAAGAGTCAGAAAAAATATATTTGGAAGCAATAGGTAGATGATAGATGTGTGTTTTTATATGTTTTTTTCTTTGTAAATTTTCTAAAAAAAAGTTTTGTAGTTTGTAGTGCTTGTTTTATTTGAAAAGAATCTTTAAATGTTATTCATTTCTGTAAGTGCGCAACAACTGCCATTCAAAAGGGCGCCAAATCCTTGTTTTTTTTTTAACGATTTTAACGACTTTTGGGTAAAAATTGGTCGTGGCACTCCCAAAATTTTTGATAAAGGCGCCAACATTCAGTCTCTTCGTGAGCAGGCACTTTATAAACGAGCCGCCACTGCGCTATTTTTGATGATTTTTTTAAAACTGGCTAAAATTTTGTCACGTCACCTTATTTTTAGGCGGCTAAAATGTAATAATTATAGACCATTTTTTAAAATCGGACAAAAGCGGGACAAAATTGGGACACATGGTAAATCGGGACAATCGGGACTAGTGGTTTAAAATCGGGACTGTCCCGCCTAAATCGGGACGGATGGTCACTTTACACCAGACCCCAATATTTGATATTATCCTTATCCTATCGCCCAATGGGCCATATCGCCCTCTCTGCCACTCATGATTACGCAAAACGTTAATGATTCCGAATATATTCAACGACTAATCCCACCTTTATACTGAAAGTTTCCGACAAATCTGCAAATTTTCCTTATTGGTGAAGAGCAGTTTCCACTCTTGATTTTGGAGCCTTTGACGGCTGACAAGTCTTACCTATATGCTTCATTTCTGGAATGTTTAAATTAAAATGGGAAATAAAAGACTATAAGGATCGCTAAGTAAGGAATGTCATAATTTCTTACTATATCTGGTACTTATGGTATAAACTCTATAACTTTGCTTACCACCTCTCCGTCTTTTCGTCCCATCCATGTGATCACTGCCACTATAACTACGTTTGAACCTTTTCATAGTCCAGTCCAGAAACACCACAGTTAAATAATAAATAAAAAAAATATCTATGAAATTTATAGTGGGTACGAACACGACATAAACAATAAAGATAACATATGAAATAGAATATATATGAAACAGCTTACATAAGCACAAAATGCTAACGCTTGGGCCGGTTAGTTGTTAGTTTAGTTCTTCGTTTACGTTTAGACTTTATCTTTATCACTTTATGTAATAATAAGGAGGAAGGGTGATTCACAGACTACTCAACAAAAACAGGATCCGGAAATGGCACAAACGTTGCTTCTTGGCGCACAATTGTGCCAATAGTGGTACAATTTGTTATTAAAATGCACATTAGCACCTCATTGAAGAAAGTGGCAGAATATTGCATGAGAGGCCTTAGAAATAACGTGATGAGTTATATTTTGATTATCCGATCACAAAAAAAAAATAAAAACTTATAAAGTGTCGGTAGAATCCGTGTCGTTTCTACGGAGGGGCTCTCAATCTTCAGGTTCCCGATTCTTCTGAAAATTGCTGGAAAAAAATTTTGTTTTTATTTAAACTGTTATTCAAAAATTTGTGTTAGCAAGGCGACATACCTGAATCCTAAATTACCGAAAGAAGACAGACATAAACATCAAATATTCTTTGTATAATTGGTTGAGTGACCAACAACATCACTCAATTTACCACCGCTTGATTTTTTGTTGTGAAGGAACCTTTTCAAAATTGAGCAGAATTAAAATCCAATTAAGAAGTACAATACTGCAAGAAAAAACTTTAAAAATTGTCACATATACATGCAATGATTTTGCTGAATTAAGTCTATGGGAAACCCGTTTTTAACGGTATAGTTTCTGTTTTTTTTTTACTTTTTTTGCAGTTCCCATGATAAGCTAAAATAAATAAGGAGTCGCATGAACAATAGGGAACTTGAACATTTTTTTTATTTCTTTAATATATTTGCCTACCTATAGAGACAGCACACACCAAATATCAGCCCTCAATTCGCAATATTTAATTTGCAATAAACAATTAAAGTTGTGACCGCAAGCTACTCATTTTAAACGACACGTGACGTCACACCGCTCGTTCGAGCGGAAAGCAGTCATTGACATATATCTTAAAATGTCAGTGAAGGCAGTATGGCATCGGCAGCCACAAGTATTTAAATATTTACGTTTATTACTGCTTCTCGTTGAATTGTCAGGGTGTTTGTTATAATTCGTGTTGATTTGTACTTTAATCTGGGCTTTAATATTAATAATAATAATGGAAGCTAAGACGTTCCCTGCCCTGCCGTCCGTCAGGCGCGACGACAAACGAGCTACTTGACGTCACATCCGGTCCCAGCCAAGCACGGCGCGTTATAAGAATAATTTGAATTATGCAGTTTTTAATTGCTTATATTTATTATACAAAAATAAAAAATTAGTTTTTTTGTGAACTGTGGTTCTTTTAATAGTATTAAATTATGTTTGTTAGTAATATTTTTCAAATTTAATTTTTATGCAAGTTCCCCATTAAATGTTCCTCTACCACTGCTTTTCGGAAAAGGGCACCTTAAACCGTCGTACGCTAGGAACAATAACACCTAAAAACGGCCCTGGATAAAATAGAAACTTGGATTTATCTATATTAACAAAGCCGTATTCGATTCACTACTTTGGATCGATTCAGATCGATCTAATTGAACTTTATTGAACTGATTCGTGTTCGATTGTAAAAATATCACTTTGCCCCCACTACCTAAAAAGTGATCCAACTCACCTGTAAGTGAACTGAAAATGGACCGGGATCACTTGGATCAGTTCAGTAGTTCAGGTAAAAGATGGCATTTAAATGTCAATTGTCAATGGGCTTTATTTTTAATTGTTTTCATAATTTCATTTGACCTTGCCTCACTGAACTGAAATATCAGTTCAGTTTCAGTTCATTTTGAATTTGAACGGCTATAATAATCGTACACTTAGACAAGGAAAGAAGAGGACAGATAACATGGGAAAAAGCCTGTTACCAGCTGCCACATAAATTACTGGGTAACTTCAATAAATTAATTGAAATTATAATTAATAAGTTAAAGTAATTTTCAGTCGTAAAATAATACAGGCATTTTATAGGCAGAGTATAAAAAATATAATACCTACGCCTCTGTTGAATGACTCTCCTTGAAGAAGATTTATAGCTTTATTGATTATTTGATGACTGAAATTATCCAAGATCGGGTATCAAATTACTCTTGATAATTAAACATCCCTACCATGATATACTCAGAGGTAATACAATGTGTACATTATGCATTATTATTAAAACAAGGTCAGCAGATAATAATTACCTGTGAAATGAAATTTCAGGCTCCTTCTTCTCACTTCGACTCTTGCAACCTTATGCCGAACAATTTACCATTATGAATCTTAGTTTTTATCTCTCTTTGTTCAAAAACTCACAAAATAACTGCGAAATAGCACCGCCACAACAATAGATGTGTTTGCCACATAAATAATGGCCAATGCTCTGAAAAGGCTTCAATTTCAGTACATTGGCTTAATGGCATGCGCGGTATCCTTACTCTTATAATGGAGGTCGGTGCTCTTACCTAATCGAAGATCGTACACATAAGCGTTTTTAACGAGTATCTCAGTTAAATACAGGTAAAAGCAAAACTTTAGTAAGTGGTAGTTGGGCACCCCACCACAAATCCTACTTTCTGCTTCTGTCTTCACCAAAATACCGTTGTTAGTAAAAAGATCTAGCGAACCTACTAAATTTTCGTTGCATAGATTTCGGGCATGCGTAACGGCAAAACATTTCTTTTTCTGATTTTGGACATGCTATGGGGTAATTTTTAGTGGTTGTGGCCCCGTAGCAAGCGAAGCGAACAGAGGTCCACGCCATAGAAAAAGGTTATCAGAGGAACCATGCATGAAATGGAAATTTAAAATAAATATTATACCTATTCTTGTTTTGCCATAAATTACGCATGCCCGAAGCCTTTGCATGGAAAAGTTAGTAGGGTCCCAAGTCCCAATCCAAAGAACAATAGTCTAGAACACCTACTAACTTTTCGATGCAAAAGCTGATAGCTATCATTATAGCTTTGCATATCATCACTTCGCTCGCTACGAGGGCGCAACCAACAGAAACTAACCAAAACTTCCCCAAGGCATGCCCAAAATTATGACACACACAATATGTCTTGCGACCGACGGGAAACGAACCCGGGACGTACGAATGACAATCAGAACGTCTATCTACTACACCATCAGAGGCGTTGAAAGAATTTCGCTAGCCAGTAAAGACTTGGGTAATTCTGATATATTCAGCCATTACGCATGTCCGCAGGTTTTGCATTGAAAAGTTAGTAGGTGACCTAGACATTTGTGTCTGCTAGTTAGTTAGATTCAGGGTTGCCAATCTGTGGGGAATTCCCCAAAACGTGGGGAATTTCAACTGGTGTGGGGATTTTGTGGGGATATAATCACTGTGGGGATTTTGTAACACCTTAAATATATCGACAAAAAAAGCAACTTGCTTTATATTTTCACGTGATTTTTTCACTCATAAAACTAAATAAACCGTTTTTAATTTATGTTTTGCTATTTTAATGAATAGACCCGAATCCATATGTTGCCATTATTTTCAATACTTACTCCAAATAGTCCAAATCTGACAAACCTAAAAAATCATGAGGGATGTGGGGAATTGTGGGGAACCGCGCAAGTTTTTAAGGGGAAAACGGGTCAGAGCAGTTGGCAACTCTGGTTAGATTACGAGTAGCGAGTAGTTAGCATATGCTGTAAATCCCCCTATAACCCTTATCTATGGCTGTAAATACTTAATTAGCATCTAGCCGGACTTCAACTTTCCAACATTTGAAAATGAACATTCGAACTTTGACCGTAATGTTGCGTATGGGTATTTTATATTGAAAATCTTACTGCTGCTCCCCGATTGCATTTAAGTACAAATACTACCTGTAAATAACTGTTTATGTGAATCGTTCTTGGAAAAAGTGTAAGGTTTAATTGTCGTACTGCATTTTTTCCCTGATTTTGGGTATGCCTCGGGTTAGTTTTGGTTAGTTCCTGTTTGTTGAGACCCCATAACAAGCGAAGGGAGCGGAGGGCTATGCGTGAAGTAAAATATTAGTTTAATGATAAAAAAAAATCGGTTAAGAGCCGTATTATAGTGGAGATATAGCAGCTTGCATGTGTTTCCGCGAATATATTCCTTATCTAACCTCAAAATTACAGGACGCGGCTATATTTACGTATATGGACGCGGCAAACGCATGCAGAGCACCACCCACCGCATGACGGAGAATGGAACGGTCTCCCTAGACGCAAGTATTTTTTTTCAATTTGCTCTACGAAAAAAAAAATGCTGTTCAAATATTTATCTTTAAAAAATCCTTTTATAAAAGATTTACATCAGAAAGCATAGGTATCTTGATGCATAGAAGACGTGTACCAAATTTCATAAAGATATCTACGGTATTATTATATACAATTTTTTTTCTCAAAACTTTACCACCCTGTACCTCGAAAGTTAAGACGCAAAGGACATATGTTCATATCAGGGCCGTAGCCAGGGGTACGCCAGAGCAGGCTCAGCCTGCCCTGGCAAATCATTTCTCTGCCCAAGATCATTTAGCGGATAAGGAAAAAAAATCGAGAGTAATGGCAAAGTTTACAGAATTAAAAATATAAGTTGGTTCACTAAGCGCCAATTCAATGAAATCGCCATATCAAAGGCGGGCCGAGTAAATAATCAATGGGGGAGTTTAAAAATTGAAATATGTTTTTATTAAAATTTTGAAAACTATATTTTGTGTTAAAAAAAGATGAAAAGGTAATGGACTTATTCAGCATATTTTAAAAAAATTACGGTAAATACGATTGCATATAAAATTTGTAAAATATATTCTTTTTTACTTCAAGAATGAAATTTAATACCTCGTGCAAAATTCTTTATTTTAATTTATTTTGGGGATGAACTACATCATAGTTTTGTAAGACTTTACAAATTATTTTGGAAAAAGTTTTGCAAAACTAATTGTCAACATTTTAGCAATTTCTATATTTCGTTAATTTTACCACAATAACTAATTAGCACAAAATTTAAAGTAATAGACTTTTAGATAAAACTATATTTGCACCCATCTTACATTATTTTGCAAATGCACAAAATCTGATTAAAAGTTATCCATTTTTAGTTGGTTGATGGAACAGCATATGAATGTATACAGCTCCTAGAAGAATTTGCAAAACTGTTTTCATTAAAATGCAAACCACATATTCTAATACGGCTATGACATTACATTGGTGTATCATTCGCATATTTGTGGGATCCTATAAATTCTAAGGCACTTTTCCAGGCTCGACATCTGCAGGTTTTTTTTAATACATACTCTTATTGTACTTAATATAAATTGATGTTAATATTGAACATTGATGGGAAGTAGGACAAATTTAACTTGTAAGATTTGATCCAAACAGACAAGTGAAGTTAAATAAAAGCTTATAATAAACTAATACATACCTACCCTTTTGGGCACCTAAAGAGCGATATATTGTATACCATTCGTCTTTCACAATCAACTACTGAACAAATATTGCGACTAGACATTTTACTCAGAAATCCACAAAAACAAACCGCTATTTTTGAAATCTCACCCTATACGCCGGACCGTAAACAAATTTAAAATAAACTTAATTTACCTAGCTCTCCACTGTAGACTGGCACTAGTCTAACGGGCAGGCGGGGAGTGGCGGAGTGGAATTTGACGATGGTGCGAAGTGAATCAACTTATATTTTTAATTCTGTAAACTTTGGTAATAGCAACTACGCGCCACGTTGTTGTTTTGTGAGAGTAAATTTGACAAGTTGGTTATTTCATGGATAGATCTACTGTTTTTACATTGTAGCCACTGTTCTACCTCAGAGACTCGTAATTCTACGGCAAAATCGGAAACAAAGTAATCATAATATGAGATCTATGCACTGATCTAATAGATCAGTGGATCTATGCAAATACTAAAAGTAAATTAAAAAAAAATAATCAATGGATAATCGATAAAACTATGAACACGCTTCGGTTCATCATCTCTATGCAGATGTCGCTAACATCTTATTTCGGATTTCGGAAATTCCCAGAAGCGATCAGCGGTTAGTTTTTGCGTTTGCGTTGTATTTCTCTAAACAATGACCTTTTATATCATATTTATCCATCGCTTTGTGTCGTGTGATATATTTTGTCTGTAGTTTTTGAATATTTTGAATGTATATGACCATGAGGTGAGTAAATTGATACGTAATATCAACATTTTAAATATCGAAATGTATGATTTCAATTATTAGTTCTGATGAATCTTATTTAGCTGATGACCCATCAGATCTTACCTGCAGTAAGGCAAAAAAGAAAATATGCTGAAAAATTGAAACCAGAATGGGAATAAGATTAAGAATTTAAAACCTGGCTAGCGCCTGAAAAAGCAGATACTGAGGTTATTGCAAAATCTGCCATTAACATCAGTTTGGGAAAATTATAGCTTGTAAAAGGTCAATAATTTAAAGTGTTTATTTTTTTATTTTACAATATACTCTTAATTTTGAAAATTGTGTTAGTTTTTTCCTTTAATCAAATAACAAAATTATTTAAAATCTTGCTTCAGTGTGAACTGTGGACACGCGCCAAAAAGAAAATTATGACGTCATATTATGATTGCTACCGTTTTCAATCCTAAATCTAGTGTTTCCTATGTGTTTAGATCTGGCAGTACTGTTATCCAGTAGCGGTGTGCTATTGATACTTTTTCAAGTATCGAGTACTTAGATACTAGCACTTTCTCTTTGAATATTAGATACTTAGTAATCATAAGCTTCGTAATAGATATGCGGGTAGCGGACTCGATTTAATGACATACAATTTTATACTCGCTAGAAATATAATGTGTTTTGGTGGACATAGTTTTAACAAAAAAAATAAATCTAAAAACGCTTATAGAAAACTAAAATTTTAGCAGGGGCTCACAAACATCCCCCACTGTATTTTAGAACGACTACTTAGTTTATTATGGGACAAATTCACTTATCCACAAAATTCTCGAAAAAACTAATGCTTCTATAATTTAAATTAAAAGAAAGGCACCAGCATCGTCACTTAAGCGGTGAAAATCACAAACCAAAGGGATACCGACAAGTGGACGCAATAAGAATGTGCTCTAATCGGACAATCCAGACGGCACCGAAAACAGCGGTTGCCATATTCTCTATTCCTGCGTTTTCTAATTATTAGTCCGCTTTCCTGTTGTTCAATGGCGTATTAATTTATTAATTTGTATGGTATGTCAAAGAAAGGAATATAATTTCGAACTAAAAATGTGGGAACCACTATTATAATAGGGATATTAACAAGAAATATTTTTATGTGATGTTTTGTGTTTTATTTTGTTTTCCTTGTTTAGTTTATTCCACAAAAAGTAAATGAGTACGTCAAGTTGTTAAAGAAAGTAGTAGTTACTTAATACTAATTATTATTTACCTATGTAATAATTAATCTATTGCCTGTTAATTTTGTTTAAACATAAAAGCTAAATGAGAAATTCAAACGTTGATAAGTACTAACATAGTTTATACATGATGCATATTTTTTAAATAAAATAAACTATGTGTGTGATGTGTGAGCCTGTCCAAAAGTTTATTCTGCCTATCCTAAATATTATTTCTGGCTACTGCCCTGGTTCATATGAAGTTTTTTCCTTAAAATTCGTCTAAGAATCACTCCCTTAAATATTAGCATATCATTAAAGAACACCCTGTATATGGGAAAACTGGTTTGATTTAATGTAAATAACATTCACCATCATGTTATGTTTTTATTCGTTTTCGACCCTACGACCATTTTGTTTTTTTAACGATTTTAACGACTTTTGAGTGACTGCCACTGCGGGTTTATTGATATATTGACAATTATAATTTCTGTTTTTACTTATTTAAGAGCATTTTTTAAAAGATGTTCAACTTAGTTTAGCTGTTTTTAAATACTTTGTATTTAATTTAACTTTGTTACAAAGATATCTCGATGAATATATTTTATGTGTTTTCTTGTTTACTATTTTGTACTTAAAAAAAACAATATTTCAAATGGTTCACCAATGACTGTTTACTTCTTTTGCTCATCTCAGAACCTCAGTCTGGATACGCCACTGTGGTATGTATCTAGAAAAATGAAAAATCGTAGATAGGTTTATTTATAGGCAGACTTATGATATTTGAACGATGAAAACGTATACAAAATATGCTTAAAAGTTCTGAAGAATTGAAATAAAAATGGCATTTTCCATGTGTAAAATAATCATGTCATACATACCTACAAAATGCATCCAAGAAAATATTAGAAATCGTGTGAACATGTGTTAAAAAACGTTGCTGATATCTTATGAAATATATTCCAACTCAAAATAAGGCACGATAAGAGGACTGGTCCATAAATGGAAAAATTCTAGGTTATCAAACCATCAATTTAATTTTTAATTGTTGCTAGTGCTTGTTGAATTTTACCAAATAATAAATATTGAAGGAATCCTGTAGTACTGTAAATCAGTAAGTTTAAATGGCGAAGCAATGTTGAATTTAGTGATATTTATAGCATGGCAGTTAAGACAAATCATATACAACTTTTATGTTACTAAATTGCACTCGTGGAAAATAAAACAGAAATACAAAAACTAAAATAGAGGAATGCTTTATTTAGAAAAATACTGTACATCTCTTTACAAAATCTTAACTAAACCATAAATATTCCTTCACTGCCTTATTTATGTACAGGGTGTCCATTTTCGACACTATCTCGCGTAATTTGGAAGATAGAGGGTTGCGACCCTGTGCTACTTTTTTATGAAACTAAACATGCCGTCAACAAAAATTTCATAGCCCTCTTGATTTTTGAGATACCGGGTGAATTTGAAAAATATCACTAGAATCCAGTGGCATAGTTTGTTTTTCTTACGTCATCCGTTTTAAAGTTATAAAGCAAACATGTTTTTTTTTGTATGGAACACCCTGTATATTTTTACCTAGTTTAATTAGATATATTCTGGGCTGTCCAAAAATATATAATAGTATATATTTACTTTTAAAACTAGCTGAAAAAACTACGTCAGATCGCTTGTTAAAATAATATTTAAGGTTGACTGGTAAGTTATAAGTTTAAAATTGTGTTTTCTGTTAAGAAAAATGGCTGAAATGGGAATATCTCAGAACTTTAAAAAGTATGATATGTTGGTCTGCTACATACAATCCAATGAATATTCGCATGAGGCCTCAGAACTATATCTTAACAGATATACATTTTCTTCATTCAATTCCTAGACAATAATAATAATAATAATAACCCCAATTTTTACTTCAATGGCCCTACATGATGCTGAGGGATTTGCCTCTACTACAGCTAAAACATTGGTCTCATCTATTCCTTGACTTTCGTTATGTTACGCTTTGGGTCTTGGTCGCGTAAAATGTTCAATGATTAATTAAATGATTTTTTTAAGTATAGAAAACCGATCAAAGAAAAGTTGTCTCCTTTCCGGATGTCTATGATAAGTATAAACTTATATCTATATATAAGTTTAGACCCTACAACACATATTGTTTAGAATTTATAACCTGGGGATGCTGAGCGTCGGTTAATTTTTTGCAATTGGTATCTAGAACAAATTCAAGTAAACAGACATTTTGCTCGTCCAGTAATGTGGCCCGATGAGGCGTATTCCTCAAGTGCTGGCATTTTTAACAGAAACCAAGAAAACCCTCATCTCATATTTGAGCGTGAGCGGCAGGGTAGGTTCGACTCTCAGCATCGTTTCTTTCATTTTGGGTGGACAAATAAAATATAGGATTTATGAAGGAAGTCTTTCAGCAGGCCGTAATCTAGGTATATTGGAAGATGTAATTTCTGAACTCCTCATAGATGGTGTTCCCTTAGCCGGCTTGAAGACTTTATATTTTCAGCAGGACGGAGCACCTGCTCATAATTCCCTGACAATTCGCCTCTTTTTAGGTAACCATTTTCCTGGAAAATGGTTAGGCACTCATGGATTAGTAAGATAGCCCCCGCGATCACCCGATCTGTCTATTTTGGACTTTTTTTGTGAGGTTACTTGCAAAACAAAATTTACGCCAAGCGTCACCGCAACCCACATGAACTTCATGAAGTCATTACTGTCGCATTTCAAAATTTACAGAGACGTCCAATAATACTTATGAAATGGCTGTTTATGTTGTTTTTGTTAATGTGTTATATAAAAAGCTTAAATTTTTATTAATTATTTATACTGTTAAATATTTAGGTAGGTACGTTGTTGGATTAATAAAAAATATGTTTAAAATCGCTTCAAAATTTGTTCAGAATAAATAATATCCAAAAATGTTTTTTTTCTTTCATCAGCGTTATTACTATTAAATAACATAATATATTTGCAGAAAACAGTAGTTTATTGATCTGGTTTTAAAAATAAATATCCTATTATATATTTTTGGAAAACCCAGAAAATGACTTAATTTAACTGTATAAAAATGTACAGGGTGCTCCATTAAAAAAAAGTATGTTTGCTTTATAACTTTAAAACGGATGGCGCAAGAAAAAACCCAACTCCACCACTGGATATTGCGGAAAAAGCTCTATAAGAATACATTTTGAGATACGTAAAGTGATAATTTTCAAATTCACCCGGTATCTCAAAAACCAAGGGGACTATGAAATTTTTGTTGACGGTATATTTAGTGTCACAAAAAAAGTAGCAGTGTTGCGAAAACCACAAACCTCTATCTTTAAAATTAAGCGAGATACCTTTTAAAAGTGTCGAAAAATGGACACCCTGTACACTATTAAATTAATTACAGATAAAGAACCTGACAATTTAGAAATTATACAATATCAATAAATCAAAATATTCTTCAGGTTAAGTAAGATTAAAATTGAAATTCAATAACTTATTTTTCTGTATTAGACTTTCACATTTTGCCAGCAAATATCTATTGAATTGAGTCAAATAACAAACGCCGAAAATTTAGGAAACAAGTGGTCTCTGAACACTGAAAAGGGTAGGTATACATATATCTCAAATATGTTATGAGTTCTAAATTAATTACAGCGTATAAACTACTTAATGGCACACACAATATATTACGTAAAAATAACCACTTACATTAGGAAATACAAAATAAAATGATGGTCCACAATACCATAATATAAATACGAGTTATCAGTCACAAGATATTTACCCTTATAATTAAATAGTCAAATAGAAATGACCCTTGATCTTATAGTATATTATGTTATCTCAGATAACAATCAAAATATGATTTAAATATAATAAATCGTCGCAAACGCATGAATACATTGTATTGGAATATTATAAGAACAATACATTACACAGATTTCTTCCTCAAAATTTTATCACAAACCATTTACGAATAACAAATAAACTTTTATGTTGCTAATTTCAAGTAGTCTGGAGAGTCTCAGAATATTGTGAAGAATGTAGATGGAGAAGACGAAAGCTGCCAAATATTATTATTTTTTGATCCTTGTTAATCAAAGACTAGTTTATAAGACTTTTGTTGTACTAAGAGTTATATCTATTTTATTTTTATACTCTAAAGAAACATAGAAAATGCATTATTTTGATAAAAAAGGCACAAGCCACACAAATAAATATTGCATCTTTGTTTCCTTATTGAGATATAGAAAAATTAGGTTTTGAATATAGGAACGTTATCATTGTGTCACTGTTCGACAAGAGCAAGAGGATTTTTAGTCAATTGAATGAATTTAATTAAATGTAAAACTAAAAATAAACTGCTAGTTAAGACTTGCTCGGAATACACAATTAAAATGTAGTAATAGTTTGGGTTTATGCACCTACATAAATAATTAAAAATATATGATTTAATTTCACATTTATTTATTTATATTTTTTTTGTTGCTAAAGATGCTAAACCATATTTTTAGTTACTAAAAAAAAACACTAAAATAAATAATTAGTTTAAGCAATTATTACTTAGTATAAACGCGGTTAAGCCATACTAAAAGTGAAATGTGATACTTCTCTTGTACATAATCTAAGGCATGCAAATCTTTTAGATATAAAAACATTGTTTCAATAGAATATCATCCAACATTGCATATTTTTACATGCATATATAGCAAAAAGGCGACATCGTTCAGTATAAATATCCAAGATAAAATAGTATTTTTTTTTACTACTAACATGATAAATCACCATTATTTACTCCATTCCTCAAATGAGAAGTAACATTTCTCACCCTAGGTAAATAATAATATTAAAAAGAACCTAGGTCAATAATGAAACGGAAACGGAAAATGTCAAAATGTCAAACTTGTTAGTTTGACAACTAGTTGTCATTTCGGATTATTTGAAAAATGAGTAGGAAATGATTAATTTCAAAATCTAATCAATTCAAATAATGATAAGGATTGTATCAGTGCTATTAGTAAAAAAGTTATATACAGTATGACTCACTTTTCATGACTCCCCATAATATTCTTATTAATAATGCGATTTTGTCAAAATTTAGATGGAAAGAAGGCACTTTGTATGTATGGAGCTGTCAGGAGATTATTAGCGTTTTTTGGCGAGTAACCACGGTTAACTACAAGTAATACTGAAGTAAGTGCCAAGCGGGCACCCCACCACAAATAATTGTACTGTCTGCTTCTGTTTTCGCCAAAATACCGTAGTTAGATCTTGCATTGCTAGAAAAGAATATAGATATTTTGCATATTTATTTGAAAATGATCAGTTTGATCAGTGCAGAACGTTTACTCATATTTTTAATGACAGAATGGTGGCCTCTGGAGATAAGCAAACTAATGGTATTTTTTCGATGAATATGTTCAGGATACTTTATGCTGTCCAAATCCCATTTGGGGCACATTTGTGTAGGAATTCCGATGCGTATGAGGCTTCTATGGAAGAATTTCATGAACGTATAATTTACAAACTTGTTCAGAATGAAAAAACAAACATTTCACATGTTTAACGTTTCAAAATTAATCCGCCATGACTCCATCAAACCTCGAGTACCACACCTCGTTACGTATGTAAGTTGTAGTAAGCCGTAGTTGAAAAATGATGATGTAATAGTGACGTCACGAAACTTCCCCTCACTTACCACAATTAAATTAATCCTCGTGAAAACAAAGTAGTATCCTGTAATATGCCGTGGTTAATTGTAGTTAGCTCGCGAAAAAACGCTTCTTGTTACGATATCAGTCAGTTAGACGACTGAACTTCCAGGCTACTTGATATTCGAACTATTTGAAAAATAAGTAGAAAATGACTAATATAAAAATCGAATCGAATCAAATATGGTAATATATCAGTGTTAGTAGTAAAAAAAAATCTATATATACCTCGGTTGAGAAGGCCATTATTAACCTCGCACATTATATCCTTCGGCGCTACGCGCCTCAGGATATAAAAGTGCTCGGTAAATAATGGCTTACTTCTCAACCTAGGTATATAATATACTATTAATGTTCCGCGAAATAATCAAGTATTTTATATCTAAAAATGAGCTAGATATTACGATCCTTTCCAGAATGTGCGGGAGAAACTTTCTGACTGCCTGGGAGTAGAAGAAGCGAATTTTGCAACGCTCCAAAAGTAGGAAATTTAGAGATTCTTGTCATTATTTTATTTAAACATTCAATATTTGTTGGGGGACAAGGAAGGAGCCTCCGCGAAAATTACAATACAAAATTACAATAAAAGGAATCGGGCGTCCCCTGGAACCGTTGAACATGATTGTCTCAACGGCCAATCCTTCCAACACAGGATCAGCGAAAAATCCTTCCAACACCGGATCAGCGAAAAATAAAAAGGAAAACCAACGGCTCTTATCAGAGCCACACCTGGTAACGATCTCGATTAACATCGAGGGAATAACAAGTCAGAAATAGATTTTGCTTGGTGACCTATGCAGAGAAATGAACATATCGCGGAATGGCAAGTCGGCGCCCAAAGATAGAGGGAATGCAACTGATACTCGAGAGACCACACGATCGCTATGATTCGCGATATTCACCAACCCAAAGGTGAACATACTATCCGCTGAATTGTTGGAAAACAATGATACTGAAGTACTGAGAATTGAGATCCCCAGTTTCACGGTAACATCTGTGTGCCACACAACTTTAGGGACCAGCAAACAAGAGTGGTGATGGGTAATTTTACCTGTCACAGCACTGGCTGGGGCTATAGTGTGACTGATAATAATGGCGAAGCTCTAGAATAATGGGCAGAAGCTAATAATCTGACGCTAATCCTCGACCCAAAACAACCAGGCTCATTTGACAGCAGCAGATGGAGAAGAGGATACAAGCCCGACAACATATTTGTAACCAAGAATATCGAAGCCCAATGCAGGAAAATAGTCAGCTAACCCGTACCTAAGTCACAACACCGACCAATTATATGCTTTACTGAAGCTTTAGTCAAACCCCAGAGTGCACCTTTCAAAAGTCGGTTTAACTTCAAAAAAGCGTAATGGAACCAATACAAGGCAGAACTGGACAGAGCTCATACAAATTACACCGGAGAACTATGAGGATTTCGTGGACATAGTAAAACGAATATCAAGAAGATTCATACCGAGGGGATGTAGGACTGAATTCATACCAGGGCAAATGGATAGTGAGCTGCTGGACAAGTATAGGCAACATTACCAAGATGATCCTTTCTCGGAGGAAACCATGGCACCCGGAGAAATGCCAATGGCTACAATTGCCGAAGGTAGAAAAGCAAAATGAACAGCGCTGCTGGAGGAGCTGGACATAAAACAAAATAGCAGGCGAGCTTGGCGTACACTGAAAAACCTCAATGGAGACCCCACTAGTGCACCACTGAACTTCGGCACAGTCACCGCCGACCAGGTGGCCACCCAGCTGCTCCTTAATGGCAAACCTTCGAGGAAAAACAACAAAGCCAGGATAACTAGAAACATAGCAGAGGAAGTCGACTCTTTTCGAATCCCATTAAGCAATTGCCGCCATGAAACCAAACAAAGACCCGCCGCTTGATTAACCGACGCTAGATGATATCATAGCGGAACAGATTAAGAAGTTTGGCCCAAAAACACTTCAGTGGCTGCTCGAAATGTTCAATAAATGTATCACTACATTCAAGGTACCAAAGATATGGAGACAGGCCAGGATCATTGCTCTCCTAAAGCCTGGGAAAGAGCCAAATGAGCCTACAAACTTCCGACCTTCTATGCCAGACTTTTAAGCTAATGGAGCGAATGAGTTGAACAGAACAAGCTGACTTTAGACCAGGGAAATCTTGTGGCGGACAAGTCCTGAACCTTGTTCAATACATCGAGGATGGCTTCGAGGAGAAGAATATTACAGGGGCTGCTTCCATTGATCTGTCTGCCGCTTACGATAGGGTCAACCATGGAAAATTGATACGCAAACTATATGAGATGACAAATGACTTCCACATCACGTTGGTTATTGGAGTCTTCCTCCAAAATCGCCGTTTCTGTGTCAGCCTCATAGGGAAAAATAGTGGATGGCGCTTACAAAGAAACGGACTTCCGCAAGCAGTGTGCTGGCCCCACTACTGGACAATATATATACCAATGATCAACCCATATGGCGGGAGATAAGCAGCCCAAGGAAATGGTTTCCGTGAGGTAGAGGAAAAACTCACAAATGCTTTGAACGACCAGTATGGTGCGCATCCGCTCACGCAAAACAAATTGACGTTCCTTTGAATCAAGCGGTTCGCCTAATAACAGGTTGCTTGAAGCCTACACCACTCCAACAGATATACTCCCTCGCTGGTATAACACCACCTCATATCAGAAGACAGGTGGCCGCTGAGCCAGAAAAGGGGCGACAATAGACCGACTCAAGGCATCCACTCTATGGCCACCAGCCAGCTAGACCCAGACTCCGATCCCGTCACAGCTTTCTGGCCAGGACAGCACCCCTACAGGGCCCTCAGGGAGCCAGAAGGCTCCAGAAATGGCGCGCTAAGGTCCAAGACCCAACCACCCAACAAAAAGAGGAGCTGGCACCGGGACAGTTCCTTCGTACATGAGTCTCGAGGTGCAGAGTAAACCTGCAAAAGTAGGGAATACTACCAGAAAACGAAAATCCTCAGTGTTCCGCAGATACGAGATGAAAATTAACCTAAACACATTTTAACCGAAAAAATCAAAATGATGTCAGCTGCTGTCTTGATTTTTACGGCATACACTAAAAGGTGGTATATATACGACCATTGAAGTACATCCATTTTCAATTATCTAACTTTATCGCAGAGTTACGCATGTACTATTAGGAGCTAGTTCACAACTTGCATTCCATTTGCTATTAGTTGAAATAATCAGGCAAAAATGTCTTCACGGTCTAGTGGATTGCTTTCAATAGGTCTAGTGGTGTGGTGGTTAGATGAACTTTCGAATCAAATCACCAAGAGCGAGAACGTTCAAATAAAATTATAATTTTATATTATTAAACAAAATTTAAATTGAAATCTAACTTTCAAGAAGTAACGCCAGAATCGCGTCAAAGGGTTAATCATTTTGCCTGATAACAGTGTACGACAGAGCACCTAACACAAACTTGATTAAAATAAAATCACTTACCATTGGAATATATTTCAAATAAATGGCATGGTTTTTAAGTTCACAAGATTCGAAATACGATTTTAATCGTGTTTTACTTATACTTTTTGGTTTTCTCGACTGCACCACTAGAGAAAACTAACTTCAAGAAATATGAAACACAAGATGCATGCTTCAAAAACAGGTTCCCCCAAACTTTGCTCTAACAAGAAACCATTGGCCAGGGGGCGTTTCTAATAAGAAAAATTTCCAGAACAAAGCCAATTGAAACAAAAACATGCTGCAGATGTTTTTAATGTTGCAGGTGTAGAACCCAGATTTTCTAGGAACTAAGTGCTTTGCGTCATAACACGCTACAGGTGGTTTAATTACAGCAGGTGTGTAGATTCCAGATTTTCCTAGGAGCAAACAAGTCGAAAAGGTTGCGATAAAAGCAAAAAGTTGTCTGGGCAAAAGTTCGTCAGAAAATAATCTTCACGCGTAACACGTCATTCTGCCCAAAAATATGGGAACTTAGTCTTAACTGAATCCTCACTTATAGCACGTCATAATGTCCGAATGGGACTCGGGAAATTTTTAATCTAAAGTTAATTTTTATAAGTATGTACTATGTCCAAATGGTCACAGTATTGACAAAACCGTAAAGAGTGTCTCACAGTTTTAGAGACTCGTGAAAGTTAAATAAGTAATTAAGTAAAGTCATGCGCGTCGACTCGAAAAATAATGTAAAGAAACGCTGTTTGAAATTGGTCACTTATCGAAGAAGAAGGTCGTCAATAGAAGCGATTAAGGCTACAAAAGCAGGTTCCGGTGTAACGATAAGTCCTAAACAGTAAGTTTAATTTTAAAATCATAGTGCTTAGGGTGCCTGTATATTTGGTAACATTGTCTTGTTGTATGTACTCGAGATTTTAATGATTATCTCATCAAACAATTCAGTGCTAGCGTCACTCTGCAATTTTATTTAGTAGGAAATGCTATTCGAGTATTTTAATATGAATATCCCATTAAAACAATTCAGTGTTAGCGTCACTCTGTATTTTATATAGTAGAAAAATGTAGAATTTGTTTTACCATAATCCACGAATAATCTGAGTTCCATGGAATGGATACTACAAAGTAAATCACTGCGGTTACGTATTAATGCTAATGAATTTTCTCATTATTAAGTCGTAATTGATTGACTGGCTAGTTTTTACTTATCATGTTCTCAGATAAAATCTAATCCTCAAGGAAAGTTGATACGAAGTAAGATCACAACGCTTAAGCAGTAATACCAATGAAATTTTCTTTTTACTGTGTAAAAACTGATTGTCCAGCGAACTTTAAATCCTAGGTCATATCAGAAGATACGTGACTAAATTTGAGCCAACCACTAATTAAATAAGAAAATGCTCCCTTTAAATTGTGTGCTCCCTTAAAAACGCAATCTCAAATGTTTTATTATTTGAAAACGGAAAGTAATTCGGCCTACGCTCATGTACTTATATTAATAATAACCAAGGATAGAATTGAGTACTGGGAAGAGGAATGAAGTTGTTTTAAACTAAGTGGAGAAATATAGGTAGTTGCCCAAGTTGTCTAGGTAAATTATTTTCAATGAAATTAGGTGTCAACACACTGGTACTGCAGAAAATGAACAGAGGTTGAAGAAAAGGCCGAAAATACAATAAGTACGAAAATAGGGTAAATCGACGTTCATTACACCGGGTTCGATTCCAGTGACAAGACATGATTCTAAGGTTGTTTGTAAAGTTTTTTTTCTTCATTTTTCATTGGTTAGTTTTTGTTGGTTGCGTCCCCGGCCCCGTAGCGAGCGGAGGGCCATGCGTGAAGTGAAATAATAATAGTAAACGGAATGCATGTTATGATTTAGCCGCCCCTCATATATTATGTATCTTCCATTTTGACGATGTTTCAGTTCTAAAGAATCACGCTGAAAACGTATGATAATTTTCAAAATTATTTCTCAATTTTGATAAATTCGAGGGGTTATCAGTTTTGAAAATCGTGTACACCAAATACAGGTTACATAAGAATACGGGTGAATACATTAGCTGTAAAGTAATACGTATGAATACCTGAATATAGTAAATAGCTCGGATATAAGTGAATACGGTTAATACGGATATGTGAATACGCCGAAATAAAATAAATGCGTACGAATAAAAATTGTAGCAAAAAATTCTATAATTTAGTGCAGTTTCTAATAATTAGAATAAAATCAGAAATAATATAGGCTGTCTTAAAGGATAGGTTCATTAGGTTCTTGAGTAATTAAAAAAAAAATAGAAAACTACGTTAAGGTTTTGACTTAACTCTAGAAAAACAAATATAAATATGTTTGATTTTTAGTATAGTATTTGCATTAAGGTAAAATCTTAAAACCGTCATTCTGCAAAAAAACAAGATAGTAACAACCAATACAGCAAACAATAAGGTAAATATTTTTTTAAATAAGATGATATGTGAAATATATTATATTTTATGTAAATAGTATTACGAATTTCCAATTTTTTAAAGATTATCCTCGAAGCTACCACATTAAAACTATTGAAAATTTGATCCATGTATCATTTTTTATCGAAAGATTAGTATCCGCATATAAGATTAGATAATTTATTTAAATGCCATCATGTTTCAGTAGTGATAAGCAATAGTTCCTGCAAAATTTCGGAGGAAGAACTGTAGTATGTTATACATTCCAATTTGATAAACTACAATGAAATAACAATCTATATAACTAAATCATTACTTAATATACAAAATAAAATCTTATTTTATATTACTGAAGGCTTTGTGATATTTCTATACGAAATAACTGCCTTATTACGCCACCAAAACAAGGCAATTATTTGGTACAGACAGATAAATCCGCCACAATAATATAGAACAAACATATCGACATGAATTTTGAAGACATGTGATAGATTCCCACTTAAAGACAAACGGACAATTAAAAAAGTACATATTTATGGTAAAATGTTCTAATAAGATTATATATTTTAATAATCACAGCCCTATATTATGCGCAATGTTAACTCACGCTGTCCCGCTTCATATTTTTTGTTAAGATATGTTCAAACTAGATATACTATACAAATGAACTTAGAGCAAAAAGCATGTTTTCCTAAAAATCGTGCTTATTGCAAAAACGAATAAAATACACGTGTAAAGGTGGGTCCAGACATGACGAGCACAAACCATCATAACCAAGCATTTTGAAAAACATAGATCGGCATTGATGATCACAAACGATCAGTGGATAGCAAAATTGCAGAAAGAGAAAGGGGCGTAGGTGGAGGACTACACTTTTTATTTAGAAAAATACCACCTTATAGGCTCAAATTTAATATCTGATTAAAATGTTGCAACATCTAGATAGTTTGAAAAATTATGAAGATGTCAGTAGGCGAAAAATTGAATCAATTTGCAAAGATTTCTCGTAACTGAAAATCCAAGCCTCACCTATCTGCAAAATTCCTAAGCAAAACATTTCTACTATAGTTTCAAAAGTATGCAAGGCTCTTATCGAAGTCCTCCATTTTAAAATGCAATAAAAATATTTAATTCTTTCAAGTTTTTTTACCAAATAATTTCATAAATAACTGAGCTCGTTCGTTACATCTGGGCCTGTCTTAACGGAAGCTATTTAGATAATGATGTAGGTCTAGAACCTTACAATTTCGCAAGCAAATTTAAACGCCCCCGACTTTCATCGATTTAAACACGTTCTATTAGGTGTAACTCAAAATGATGTTTTTAATGCCTTTATAATTAACCACCCAAACCAAAAAACTCTCGGTTACTCATTATTTCGTATTAACTCGTATAATATGAGTTAATTAGAAAATATATAAGTTGTATAATTCCATTAGAATCTCTAAATGACTGCTTTGTCGTTCGTCAAATCTATATATGGCGAGAACATCTTCTAAAATAATATAATTCACACATGCATTGTCACTATCATAATAATTATGTAGAAACTTGATAAAAATTTGATTTAAATTATTCAATTCTAAAAAAATATATATAAATTATCTAAAGTACGAAGCTCTATGACATCCTAATTCAATGTGTCTTCAGTTCGAGAAAAAGAATAGCTATATAAAAGGAAAAAAATGCGTTTGGAATTCTGACCTATCATATTAATAAAATTGTTTGCACAACACTGAAATAGCCGTTACTTGATGGAAATTCATTATAATTAATAGTACAATGAAACAAATTGTTTTAATTTCCACTTATATTATCTTGAACTTGACACATGTTTCGACACACTGTGTCTTCTTCAAAAGTTTGCTTTAAAGTGTTTATAATAATAACAGCACTATACCTATTACATTGGGATAAAAAGTTCATGGTCTTCAGGTGGACCTAAGAGGGTATAAATTTAATAGTGGGGAAAACCCAAAATCCAACTGTTCGTTCAGTAATAGTCCGGTACGTTTGATTTTATTAATTTCCATGATTTCTAATAAGTTTAATTTTTTATTTTTGTTTTTCAAATGTAAGATTTTGAAATTGTGACTGAAATTATGACTTTCATTAAGTAAATGTTTGGCATAATTTGATTTATCCATTTTAAACTATAAGTAGATTTGTGTTCTTTGATTCGCGTTTTAAATGGTCTCCCTGTTTGGCCTATGTACTTTTTTGTACAAGAACCACATTGTAACTGATAAACCCCTGATTGGTTATGTTTACTGGTTTTAGAGTTATTATTTTTAATGAGTGTGCCAAGAGAATTATTAGTACGGAAAGCTATTTTGACATCTCTTTTCATAAGTGTTTTGGCTATTCTGGTAGTTATCTTTCCTGTATAAGTTAATGTTTTGTATGTATGTTTATCATTGGATTTTAATGTGGGAAATAAAGATTTAGAGCTTTTTCATTTGTTTTTTTTTCTGTAATATTTATCTATTAATTCTGTTTTATACCCATTGTTAATTGCTGCCTGTTTTATTAAATTAAGTTCTGTCTTGACATTTTGTTCAGATAAAGGTACATTAACTAATCTGTGTACAAAACTATTGTATGCTGAGAGTTTGTGTGCATATAGGTGATTAGAATTATGTGGAATAGTTGTGTCAGTTTGAGAAGGCTTATGAAATATTTCAAATTCATGTTTATTATTATTGTTGGTTATTTTCAAATCTAAATAGTTAACAGAATGATCTTGTTCAATTTCTATTGTAAATTTTATGTTGTTGTGTAATGTGTTTATGGGCTCTAAAAACATTTTTAATTGTCTATCTGTATAAGTAAAACAAGTTTAAATGTCATCAACATATCGGTACCAATATACAAAACACTTACTAAAGCCATAATTATGGATTTTATCTTCTATATCATTCATAAATATTTCTGCTAAAATTGGACTTAAGGGGTTACCCATTATTAAACCCTCCCCACTTACATAAAACTTATCATTAAATTCAAAATAATTATGATAATAATGGTAAGTTTTATGTAAGTGAGGAGGGTTTAATAATGGGTAACCCCTTAAGTCCAATTTAAGCAGAAATATTTATGAATAATATTGAACATCAAATCCATAATCATGGCTTGAGTAAGTGTTTTGTATATTGGTACCGATATGTTGATGACTTTTTAACTTGTTTTACTGGTTCAGCTAGACAATTAAAAATGTTTTTAGGGCACATAAACACATTACACAACAATATAAAATTTACAACAGAAATTGAACAAGAATCATTCATAACTATTTAGATTTGAAAATAACCAGCAATAGTAATAAACATGAATTTGAAATATTTCATAAGCCTTCTCAAACTGACACAACTATTCTACATAATTCTAATCACCCATATGCACACAAACTCTCAGCATACAATAGTTTTGTACACAGATTAGTTAACGTACCTTTATCTGTACAAAATTTCAAGAAAGAACTTAATTTAATAAAGCATGTAGCAATTAACAATGGGTATAAAACAGAATTAATAGATAAAATATTACAGAAAAAAAACAAATGAAAATAGCTCTAAATCTTATATTCCCCACATTAAAATCCAATAATAAACATACATAGAATACATTCACTTATACAGGAAAGATAACTACCAGAATAGCCAAAACACTTATGAAAAGAGATGTCAAAATAGCTTTCCGTATTAATAATTATCTTGGCAAACTCAATAAAAACAATAAACATAATCAATCAGGGGTTTATCAGTTACAATGTGGTTCTTGTACAAACAAGTACATAGGCCAAACGGGGAGAACATTTAAAACGAGAATCAAAAAACGTAAATCTAGTTATAGTTTAAAAAAGGATAATTCTCATTATGCCAAACATTTACTTAATGAAAATCATAATTTCAATCAATATTTCAAAATATTACATTTGGAAAACAAAAACAAAACATTAAACTTATCAGAAATCATGGAAAGTAATAAAATCAACATACCGAACTACTACTGAACGAACAATTGGATTTTGGGTTTTCCCCACTATTAAATTTATACCCTCTTAGGCCCACCTGACCACCATAAACTTTTTTGTGAGACGTGTATCCCAACGTAATAGGTATAGTGCTGTTATTATTATAAACACTTTAAAGCAAACTTTTGAAGAAGACACAGTGTGTCGAAACATATGTCAAGTTCAAGTTAATATAAAAGGAAATTAAAACAATTGGTTTTATTATACTATTAATTAAAATTGTTCGCTCTATAATAAAAGAATATTACATCTGATATATTATTTAATTTGCGCTAAGGCACTCTAACTAACGGTTACCAAAAACCGACTTAAAAATCCATTGGAGAAATGTGTACACATCTGTGCCGTTTGTGCAAGATTAGATTAAACTCATCTGTTCAGTTGAATTTTGACTGGTTGCTAAACTTTCCCATGTAAAATTGATTAACATTTTGACAACCATTTATTTTATATGAAAAAAGTTGAAGTATCAGCAAAGGTTTAATTAAAAGGAATTTCAACAGAGCCTTGATTTGTTATTTTTGAGACGCTGACTGGACGTCATATTGACTTGTCGATAAAGCGTGTCAGTAACTATTCTTTAGCACGAACCTTATATGTTATGTACATAATCTTTTTTTTTTCTTACATCTGATACAGTTTTGTTCACAAGATAAGGTACTATTTAGTTCTTAATATTCAGATGTTAGTTATTCGGAGTTACAAACATGGTTGACGCTATAGCTCATTATAAACTACTAGAACACATATTTACAGTTTTGTTAAAATTACAAGCTTAGTTCACTCGCATGTTCAGTAGATGTCTGTGGATCGTGCAAACCATATTCCTAATGGCACCGAATTCACGAAACTAATGTCTTATATTTAGTTGAAATATTTTAGTAAAATTGTATTGATAGAAGCGTATAATACTCCCTGAACACTCGGTAAATGCAAACGTCTCCATTTTGGCTATTAACAGAAAACTGTTTCTGCGTTAGACGTTTTTAACTTGTAATATTAATCCACAGTGGATCGATACTTCGCTGAAGAACGAAATAGAACAGCATTCGAATAATAAATTGTATCTACCTATACCCTTACGACAGCAAAAACTTAGTTTTTCAACCGTTATCAAGAAAAAGAGCTGACAACTTACTAAAAAAGTAAAATGGTATTCGAATACTTCATTTTAGTAGTAGTGAAAATGTTGAAGTTTTAATGCTAAATCAAAATTAAGATAAGCTATAGTTAAGCCGAACTCCAAATTCTTCTATTCCAAAATCCTATGGCAAGAGTTTTTGATGCATTTATTAGGTATTTATTTATTTATTGGGTTAGAGTTAATAAATTGGACTGGTATCAATTTACACCCTGGCACCTGAACCAAAACCATTAGGCATTCAAGTGGTGTAAAAGTTAATGTAGTACTAACCAATGTAATGGGAAAACAAACAACACCACGCGTTATTATTAAAGTGGGGAATGTATAGCTTGTAATTGATTAGAGCACAGCTCTGAGTATAAAACAGAAAGCGAGTTTTGCAATTGGCCAATATTTCCAACTTAATTTTATATTAGTAGAGTGCTGCTTATAATTTATCTTGCTTTGTGTGGGAGTTACAAGCTGAAATTTTCACAGAATGAAGGTTTTATTATATTAATTCAAAATCCCAAGGTAATAAAAAATCAAAAAGGGCAGTATACCTAAAAATCCAGATTATTTTATGAACGTATAAAATATTAATTTATGAATGTTTTCATATAAAATTCATCTACATTTTTGTACGAATTATGTTTTTTATCATTGCTCGAAATATGATGAATACATTGGCCCTTACGGCAAAATAAATCTTAAAATTGAAATATCTTCGTACAGACCTGGGCAAAATCTGATTGAAATATACTCATTTTTGTATTCACCTCGCATTCTCTCCGAAACGGAGGCTTAAATTAAAAAAAAAATCATGCAAAAAGTTTGCCCCAATTATATAGAATACATAGGTGTAAGAATATATTTTTTTCTCAAATGGTAATGGAAATATAGAATTAAATGTAAAAAAGTAATTTTCTTCTGGCCGCAACGGCCCGCTCTCGCGCTGGTCGACCACTCTCGCATCTCACATTTCTCCATAGCTCCCCCCCCCCCTCTCTCTCTCTCACCTCTTCCGGTGCGCTTTTACATATTACGGGTTAGAATACTAATAATAGCTAATTAAATTAAAAATACAAGATAATTATTTGAATAAAGCCAATGAAGACATTTTCGATTATATTGAAATTTATTTTTCCTATACGCTGCTAGGTAATAAAGAAGTAGAAAAAAATATCATATAGTTAATGCAACTGCTATTAAAAAAAAGGACTAGCTTTGACTCAAAATAGAAAAACACAAAATGTAAAAAAAAATCTTTATAATAACAAACTCTATCTATCTTCAGTGTCTGTATCTTCTTCAGGAACAGACACAATGACTTCAATATGGCCTTCCAGTATTTTTCTTGCATGATCCTATGCAACCTATTTAATTTCTTCTACATGTAGAAGCTTTGCTTCCATACAATCTAATAAAAAATTATTTGATTAAGTTTTATTATGTACCTATTTAATCTAATAATAATTTACCCTCTTTACATCAACATGCAATAAATACTTTTACATCCGATCATCCGAAGGAAATACTGGAAGTGTTGTCAAAATTGGGGATAATACTTTCATATCACCTACCTCCTCAAATTTCCAGCCGCATTCTGTCACCTCTGGTAATAGTGGATTTGGTTCTAAAGAACTGAAGCACCCCTTAGTTTGATAATGTGCTCCCAGACTGTGAAATTTTAAACAATTTTTTGTAGTTGGGGCTAGTTTTTTTAATTAGCCTTGAAGGCCAATAGTGGCTTTAAAATATTAATTGACGAAATGTTTGGATTTGTTGAAAATAATTTCATGATAAATTTCTCTATGTTATTGAACAAGCCATTTGAAAATTCCAATACCGTCTAAATAATCGGAATAATTTAGATAAGTTTTCCAACATTTTATTTTTTCTCTTCCTGAAAACTGGCTGGTTGTATCACAACCCGTACAACAAGTACAAGTACATCAGTGTCCTTGGAGTCCACTATGCATCTCAAATACACACAATGTTTAGCAGAGAGTATATGCAATAAAATCCTAGTATCAGCTTGTTCGTGACTAAAGGATAGTAATTTGTTGTCAATTGGTTCGCAATTTGTTTTCTTGTCAAAAATATTGGTGGATCGCCCACTATAATTGCGAACTTGAAATTCGTTTTATGAGAGTGCTCGTTCAGATAAAAAGTTCGTTCTGTTTTTTTATTAAAAATCCCACATTTATCCCCAATTTTGACAACACTTCCAGCACTTCCTTCGTTTGTAAAGGTACTTATTTCATGTGGATGTAAAAAAGGTAAATTGTTATTAGACTTAATAGTTACATAAATAAAATTAATAAAATACATTTTATTAGATTGTGCACGCAAAGCTTGTAGATGCAGGAGAAATGAAATAGGTTGGCTGAGATCATGCAATTGCATGGCACAGAACATAGTTATGTAAAAATAAACTTACAATAAGAAAAAAAATACTGGAAGGCAATACTGAAGTCAATGTGTCTATTCCTGAAGAAAGATACGGACACTGACGATGAATAGTTTCGTTATTATAAAGATTTTTTTTACATTTTGAGTTTTTTATACTGAACAAAAGCTATTCATCTTTTTAATAGTAATTAGATCAAATATATGATTATTTATAAAAAAAAAACTATAGTATGTTTCTACTTCTTTACTACATAGCGGTATATAGGAAAAATGAATCTCAAAATACAACGCCATAGTATTCTTAACACCGTAATGCCCAAAAGCGTTTACGATATTGTACAATAGGCGAGAAAGACAGGGAGCTATGGAGAAAAGTGAGATGCGAGAGTACTCGAACAGCGCGAGATCGAACGGTCGCGGCTAGAAGAAAATTAAATTTTTTACATTTAATTCTATTTTTCCATTTCCATTTGAGAAAAAAAATATTCTTGCACCTATGTATTTTAGAGGCCTAGGGCAAACTTTTTGCAAGAACAAAAATTTTTGATTTGAGCCTTCATTTCGGAAATAATGCAAGGTGAATACAAAAATGAGTATATTTCAATCAGATTTTGCCCAGGTTCGAAGGGAAATATATCAATTATTTTTATTTATTTAGCCGTAAGTGCCAATGTAATCTGCATATTTCAAGCAATGATAAAAAATATAATTCGTACAAAAATGTACAGGGTGGCTCGAATTCGTGTCTATGTATGGGGAACTCGAAAACCGTAAGAGATACAGTGTCAGTCAAATTAAGTCAAAATTGCGCATTTAGGTACCTAACAATATGTCGTTTAGAAAGTTTCAAAATTCCGAAATCGTTTTATTTTTTTCCTGTGATTATTTAAAAATGGATTTCAAATTGAATTGCACTTTTGCATTGCCACTTTTTCCGCTCTATCCAATGATATTATCCAGTTTGAAATCCGATGTTTCGTCTTCAAGGGATCATCATCAACTTTCTTTTTTTAAATACGAACTTCAATTTTTTTATCGTTTTTCAGATTGTATTGGCGTTATTAATATGAGTATGTGTTTTTATCATTTTTTAATTTTTTGTTTTTTAATATTTATTATTTTCTTTTTAATTTATATATTTTGCTTTGGCATAATTTTAAATAATTTAAGGTAGGTACTTTTGACATTTTTATATCCTTTAAAAACATTTTATTTCGGTTTTTGTATTAAGTGGAAAATTGGAGCCCGTATTAAAAACAAAAAATAGAAAAATTATTTTTTACGAGAATATAGCCATGAACTATTACTCAAACAAGTTGCTTAGTGCAAAGATGAAGTATTTTCAACTTTTAACCAATTAAATATTTTTTTTAATAGAGAACATAAACATTTTATATTAATACTGCGTGATACTATAGGTACTTTGATGGTAAAACACACCTATTGGAATTTTGCATAAAAATAATAAAAAAAGTATTAATTTATAGGCAAAATTCCAATAGGTGTGTTTCCCATCAAAGTACCTATAGTATCACGTAGTATGATTATAAATTGTTCATGTTCTCTATTAAATAATTTTTTTAATTGGTTAAAAGTTGAAAATATTTTATCTTTGCACTAAGCAACTTGTTTGAGTAATAGTTCATGGCCATATTCTCGTATAAAATAATTTTACTATTTTTTATTTTTAATAGGGGCTCCAATTTTCCACTTAATACAAAAACCGAAATAAAATGTTTTTATAGAGCATAAAAATTTCAAAAGTACCTTCCTTAAATTATTTAAAATTACGTCAAAGCAAAATATATAATTAAAAAAAATAAAAATAAAAAAAAATAAAAACATATACTCATATTAATAACGCCAATACAATCTGAAAAACTATATAATAAATTAAAGTTTGTATTTAAAAAGAGAAAGTTGATGATGATCCCATGAAGACGAAACGTCGGATTTCAAACTGGATACCATCATTGGATAGAGCGGAGAAAGTAGCAACGCAAAAGTGCAATTCCATTTGAGATCCGTTTCTAAATAAGCCCAGGAAAAAGATATAAGGATTTTTCGAAATTTCGGTTTTTTCCGGATATCTCCGGAAATACTCGCAACTTTGAAACTTTCTAAACGGCATATTGTTAGGCACCTAAATGCGCAATTTTGCCTTAATTTGACTGACACTGTATCTCTTACGGTTTTCCAGTTCCCCATACATAGACACGAAAACGAGCCACCCTGTACATGAATTTTATATGAGAATATTCATAAATTAATATTCTATACGTTCATACAGTAATCTCGATTTTTAGGTGTACTGCGCTTTTGCCCGTTCTGATTTTTTATTTTTTAAATTTCAGCTTGTAACCCCGAGGTTCCCACACAAATCATTTATAGAAGGCTTTTACTGCCTTGGACACTCACTCTACTATATGGTCTATATGGTTTATGGGTCTGCTTCAGTTTTCAGTTTCACATGAAATTCGGACAGACACCATTGCTAGTAGAAGGAATATTTAACTCAACTTTTTTACAGCATATCCCAATTTTCGCATCCGCAGGGTTCAATTATAAAGATCATATAGTTAAGACTACTGAATTGTATTAGACATTGGAGACTAATAATATTTAAATGGCTTAAAGGAAAATCGCCCCAATGCCATCCGATACCATTAAGTTTTCTGACTGACAATGTTGAACCTTCTAGACGGCAGTGACAGATTAATCTTAAGAGTGTTTCAAACCGAGTGAAATATTTGAGATATCCTGCGAATTTATCTTTTTACCAATACAATTTTCTAAATATTAAATAAATATAAAACATGAAGATGCAACAAGCGTTAATCTTCGTAGCAAACCTGTACTGAACTCAAAATGAAGTATTATGCGTATTATTTTTTCTGTTAAAGAATACACAAAATCACCGTCAAAATAGTCGCCAGCCTATTTGACACATCTCAGTTTTCAGTTGTGACAAATTCGCCCCTGACTGTAAATTTCATCGAATCGATTGATGCGCACAACTAATTGTCTATGTTTGAGATAAATGAATTCAACATAATTCATTATCAGAGTCAAGCCCCGAATTCTTTCAAAATATTTATGAATGTATTTCCACGTTACCGATAACCCGATGTAGACGGGGAACATGATGATGATGACGGGCTTAAGGATGTTTCTGTTTCCATAGTAAGACCTCTATCTTGACCGCCGCAATTATAGCATACTGCACTAGCATGCCCTGAACGACCTGTAATAAAATAAAAGTAATAAGCAAAGTAAGTATCCAACACAAAACACAATAATAATCAAACGAGGGTTTTAATAAACGGATCTTGCAAAAACTAACACAATGGGAAAATGGAAAAAGAATAACTAACACTTTCGAGTATGATTGTGTATTTTACAGTACTGAATGGATCTGGAATTGATAGTGGAACGTTCCGTCATGATATTTTAGCATATCAAATTGCATATCAAACAACATAAAGAGGTGTATTAATTATTAAAAATTAATGGTGTATTAATTATTAAGAAAATGGTAATCAAAATTATATCAAGTAGTTCCCTTTAGCCGAGTCCTTCCTTAGGGCTCTAAAATGGATTTAAAAAGGGGAACCTGCAGGTAATAATGTGGAGGGCAATGTCCAAGATGGTGGATTAAAGTCTAAGAATATTTAAAATCAAGCAACATTGATTGCAATTTGGTCCTGGCGTATACTATAATGTAAGCCAATTTAAACTTACCTTATTACAAAATTGAATTAAATTTTGGCTGTTGCGTCCCAGAGTACACTTCAGTGAACATTTAATAAAATTTGAATATGCGTAAAGCTATCTATGGGTTCAAAATTAAAATTACAGCAAGGGCAGTCATACATTACCTCCTATAACTAGGCCAACTAGCTAATATTAAAATTAACAGTGACGTCATCGTAAGTGGTCTATACTTTTTTGTCATAAGAAAAGCATTAAGAGGAGCCAAGAGGAGCCCAGTAAAAGTATTAATTATTTTATCGCGCCTACTTGCGTATTTAACGTTAATTGCCACGCTGGGCCATTGGAATGTCAATTTCCATCCGCCATCTTCGATATATTCTATATCCAGTGCTGCCAGATTGGGCGCTTTATCATAATTTGGGCTACTTCTCACTGTAGTTTGCCACAAATTATTTTTCAAAGAAACGTAAAATATTTGTCTTGGATTACAATTAACAATATATTAGATACTTATGTAAAAGTTTGCATTGGTATATTATAGTATAGTTATATTAAATATAAATAAATATTTAAAATCCGAAAAGTAAATATATGAAACCGGAAAGTGAAGCATAACGGAATCAAAACCTTTAAGAAAATAAACGTTGCTTAGCAATAACCTAATCATTTTGTATAAATATTTAGTTAGTTCCATTTAAAAACATAATTTCAAATGTCATTCAACAAATGCTGTAAAAAGTAAAGTCCATCTAAATATACGTTAAATAGTTTACATCCCAAATAATGTATGAAACTAACTCTAAATCTGGCAACACTGCCTCCAGTCAGTTGGCGTACTTTCGACGTTCGACCGGCTTCCTAATTATTGTTCTGTTCGATTTTGATTGTTTTTCTGTTAATTTCTCTATAATATCAGTACTTTACTGTGCTCAAATTTATGTGAACAATGCTGTGCAGTGGAAACTAGCCGAAAAGACCTAAAGTTCATGTTTTTAGCTTTCCAAAATGTTTGGACTTGACCTGTTGCCTTCGTGTAATAAAAGTTCATTTTGTGCTCGTTCATTGTGTACAGCAAGTTTATAAAATTTGTTCCTGTTAGCTAATTTTGGGGAAAGTGATTTTAGTGTAATTATGCCCCATAGAGGCTATAATGCCATACCTATATGCCCTCAGTGGTCAAATAACTTCATGAACTAAAAGGAGGCAAAATAATAAAACATGGGTATTGCCATAGTTTAAAGAATCTTTTTCCATCATTTATAGAAAGGCAAAATGTTAACTCTCAAAATATTTAATCCTTTTATTATAGAGGCTCTGAAAGGTTTTCTTAATAATTTGTCACATTCACAAGACACAGCAGAGCATCTGAAATGCCAGTTAATCAATTATTTAAGTGGATGTTGCTGTCATATGGTTTAAAAAAAATAAGTTGTGAATCTTGCAAAGAAAATTTAACTTTATATAAACCTTGTGTTGTAGAAGATTCTTACAATTTCATTAATTCTATCTAAATCAAAACAGCCTTTTGTGTCCTTTTGAAAATTGTAAAAAATCACCTAAAAATTGATGTTTAAAAAAATTTTCTTTGCAGCATTTCAAATACACTTCTTTCTTAATAATTATTGTTCTAAACATAAGCATAATATTTTGGGTAAAAAGAAAAAAAGGAAACTGGAGACTTTTAATAAATACCTAAATATTAGACCCAAATAACATACCGAGTATTACACCAAATCTAACATAAAAAAGTAATAATCTGAAACCTGTATAAAGCTTTCATCTTTTATCATAAATATTTGAAGGTTGCAAGGTTCTTTGGATGGAGAAAACCGAGGAGAAAACACACTACCAAATTTGACATTACTATTACCTATTATGACACCTTTACACCTATAGTGACATTTTACCACCTATCTATTAAATAGATTGGTGGTATCTAGTTTCAGTTTATCAAAATAGGTAGATTCTATTTTGATAAACTGGATATTCAAAGGTTTTTGCTTTGAAATTTCGGGTTCCTTTAACAAAAATCAAATGAGGCACGTCTAAAGGCTCTTCATGACTCGCAGCCTCGTTTTTACCGGAAGCTCTTAAATATTATTTATGTATGCAGAAAAAGGTAAGTAAACTGCAATTTAATTTTTGATTTAAAAAAAAAATGAGTAATACAGATTGTCAGTCATAATGGTCGTGCTTACAGTAATATCAGCTTGTAGGAGGTATTGTACTAGGCCAATTACGTTTCAAACTACATATAAAAAAAGATAAATTTACAAAATACAAGTTTTTGTTATAGTTTTTCGAGATTTTTGCATCTAAAATGTCTACTTACCTGTGAAATTTTAAAAGAAATTGCACATTTCAATATACGCCTGTAAATAAGTTAAGACCACTTTTGATGACGTCACGCGTAAGTCGTCTGGCCTAGTTGTCGGAGGTATTGAGTCATAGCGACCGTGTTTCAAGCAGAACTGATAGGCAGTGATTTGTTTATTATCTGTTTTGTATAGGTTTGCAGCGTCCCGTCTGTATTTTTTAGTTATAAACAATAGTTAAAAATTAACCGCCTAATATATTAGTTAGTGTCTTAGTGAATTGTTTTTTAATTTCGTCAACCTACATATATATTTTTTAAATATGTAAACATGGGATTTTGTCAATTTTTTTTATTTACTATTTGGAAAATGATGCCTCAAACTTTGATATTTTGACCGAAGATATTGATGGATGGGACTGAGTCCAATCGACAAGAAGGTTTATTTAAAACTGATGTTTTTCAAGTTGCATGTTGTATAATAGAATTATTTTAATTATCAGGTGCACAGGTTGAAATGAAAAAGCCTTACAGTTCTCTTTTAGAACCTGAGCAGGCAGGTGCTTGCAGATGTTCCTTATGTTCCTATGCAGGACCAAGATGACGTGGACGTCGATGTGACACAATTTGCCAATAAACATGTAAACCCCAAACAAGTTTCCAATGAAAGTTTGCAAACAAAGCCATGAGCAAGTAAAACATTATTTGTGCCATATAGAAAATTAACTAACACAAAAAAGTATATTTTTCGGTGCAAACAAAAAATTTAATTTTCCCCAGAACGTAATTACCATACAAATCGATTATCGCAACAATGGTTTCCATAAAAATTAAGTCCTTGATAAAGTGACCAGGCGACTAATAATTTCTGCCTAAACATTACCTCGAAACTAAAGAATACAATGTCAGTAGGTTTCAAAATTATTACAATTAAAATTAAATTAAATTAAAACGGTTGTGTTTTAACAGCCCCGTCTCCAGGGGTGAGGCGGCGAGGCAGCCGCCTCGGGCGGCCGATTTTTAGGGGCGGCCGTTTTTATTTTTTTCTATAAAGTTTTAATGTGATTGTATGTAACACGGCAAACACTCTCGCAATGAATATGTAAAACGCTTCATTCGTACTATAAGCAGCTCATCGCGCGTTGTATGCAATAATAACCAACGCCTTAAAAAATTAAACCCCACTATATACAATAACGGTCTATTCGCAATTAGCATTAGCACTTTAAATTCGCAGTGAATGAAAAATCGCATTAACAGTCGCAACTGCTAATGAAAAATCGCGACTTAGCACATCTTTAGGGACGGGTGACATCTCCCTAAAGCGATTCAGGACAACTTTTATGGAAGTGACCGAAACGCAACCGGATTGATCGATTAGGTACTGATCAGCATGTAGCACATATTGAGCGTAGAGCGAGCGCTTGTTACATATACGTACTCGTGCGATTTTTTAGACCAAAAATTCGAACTCCGCGCTTCCAAATACCCCCTCTAGAGGACCCACATCAAAATAATTTTTTTTCGAAAATTATTTTTGAAAATTTTGTATTCGCTTTCATTACAGAAACGGTTAGAGGGATCCACGCACATGTCACCCACGTACAAATAATTTTTTTTTAAATCGCATACAGGGTGTTAAAACCACACATTTTCCCAAAAAATCCCTATTTTCGAAATATTTCGGTACAACAAACTTGTGCGATTTTTTAGACCAAAAATTGGAACTGAAATTTTTCGAAATATATCGGTACAGAAAACTTTACGAACTTTTCGATGCGAAAATCGAACTCAGCGCACCCAAAAATCTAAGATATTCGAAATAAAAAAAGGTTATCCCCCTAGGGAAATTCCCTATTTCGTGCCGAAATCTGAAGAAAAATGCTAGATTTTGAGACAAAAATTACATTTTATTGAATATCTACCTTATTTGAACTCCTATCGAAAAACTTTATAGAAACTGTTCGATCGACCTGCAAGATACGGCGCGACCGCAGATATTGGCGCAAACCGATTTGCGATATCTCATTTCGTTGCCACACAAATGAAGAAAATATAAAAATCACGTTTGGTCGATTTGGGAAAAAACGAAACGTCGTATAATCGAACTGAATACGGCACATTATAGTACCCGACGAGACCCATCTTTTTCCTATTTAAAGTTTACCTCTACCGTTTTCGAATTATAGCCGATTTAATGAAAATCTCGAGTTTATTTAAGGTCCGTTTTTATTACGGAAACGATTAAAGGGATCCATTTACATGTTATTAACATAAAAATAAAATTTTCAAAAGCATATACAGGGTGGCAAAAAACATAATTTTTGAAAAAAATACCCTTTTTTCGAAAAACAAAACCGGCATGATATATATTTTTGAAGTTCGACGACTCACATACGGGATAAAGGCCGTCGAAATACACATTTTTGGTGGTATGTATACTTTTCGTATCAGTCGTAGTTTTGGAGCTACGACCCTTCTCGAATTTAAACGGCCGATTTCTCGAAAACTAAGAATACTTTTTTTTCGTAAAGAACCTTTTTTGTCGGCTTTGAGATCCTCTACCTACATGCCGAATTTTAAATCGATCGGAAAAAAAATGCCGATAGGTTCCACCGATTCCTATGGAACAAAATGAAGGTTAGGTCGATGTAAAAATACGGTATTTTCCGTTTGCCGAAATTCTTCTTTTTTTCTACCGGAACCTACCCGTTACTTCTCGATAAAAATTCAGGAAACGGGGGGGAGTAACCAGGCAACACCGACTCCGCTGCGCGCTGTTAGGTCAAGGCAAAATTTCGCTCCGAGCTTCCGTTTAGCCAGAAATCGCGAAAAACCACGCGATTTCCATATTATTATAGCCCCCCAAAACCCCCCTTAAAATCGAGCCCCGGCATCCCCGATTTAATTCCAGGTAGCCCTCTACGTGGTACCATCTACTATGAAAATATAGACCCTGCAGGCCATCTCCTTATACCGGAACCTACCGGTTAAAAAACCGCGCGGGCGCCTATTCGCCGGATAGATCATTATGGACTCCTTAATTGGTCTGTTGTAAGGGGCGGCCGAATCCTGCTCGCCTCGGGCGGCCTAAAGCGTGGAGACGGGGTTGGTTTTAAGTGCTGTACTGACTATATTTTTATGTAGTAACACTACTTTCTCCTATAAAAGATCCATTTTTATAAGGTGTATTATTTTACTTTTTTTTTTGGAAGAAAATCAAATAATTTCTTGTTTCTATAATATTATAAAACCACAAAAAATATCTCCAAACTGGTATTATACCAAATGTTGATCTATAAAAACAAATAGTAACATTATTATATGTCACTATGGCACTAAATTTAAAAATTATTACATGTTATTAGATATTTCATCTTTTTTCTAACAATAATAACAATTTTGTTGTAAAAATAATGGCACTGAAGAAAGGAGTTATCAAATTTTCTCTAATAATTTGTATTTACGGGCATCTTTAGTAATTTTTATCAGTACTTTTACGGAGAAATCAAGATTTTATATATTTATTAGATCGCAAACCTTTATCAGACACATTTTTCTCAAAAATCAATGACAAAATTTCTCATTCATTCTAATCTTCACTCCGCATCTAGCAGATTAAAGACCTGAACATAGGCAACAGATCACAATCATTAACACAAAATGGAATAGATACGTCAGTAAGCATGAAAAGATATTGTATTTATTTACTCCTGTTGTATTTTCTCATAACATAGTAAACAGAATATACAACACCAATAACCAAAATATATACAAAACGGGAAATTTTCGTAAATACCGCCGACAAGTCAATTTTATTTCAACAAGCACGTAATTTTTCTGACTATTTGAATACCTCATAAAAAAAACTAGACATATTTCTGAACGGTTCGACTTAGAGTGGAACTTGCGCTTTCCTTGTTTAACCGGAAATTTGCATCTGTCTGTTTTACAGATCTTCCGTTCAATCTGAAAGTTGAAGAACTAAAACAAGACAGAACAAGCTGTGAAATGTCACATGTTCGAATCAGAATATTTCGAAACCAATATACAAAGAATTCGAGTAACGGGATCTTCCAAGCATGATTTTTTAAAGTAGTCTTAACAAATCTTCTTAAAATACTGAAACAATTAAAAAAATAAATCTACGTGTCTTAACGTTATCTGCTGAAATATCCGTACATATTGATGTTTGCAGATTGCATTGCCCCATACTGATTCTGCAATATAATCAAATAAAAAAACACCTATTTAAATAATGATTACTAACCTGATGTTAAAGGAGTGCCCGCTGACCACTTATCTGTTGTAGGATCATATATTTCTACATCTTGCAAGAATTGTTGCCCATCATACCCTCCTGAAAATAAAATTATCATCTCTTCAGATTTAATACAATACAAATGCCTTAAAACTCATCCAAGTATTTTAAAGATTTTGTGTGTTATTTTACTTTACGCAAAGGAATTGTAATTTTAATTATCAAGATTAACAACCTAGCTAACAGTACTCTTTTGAAGCACAGCGTAAAAAGTAAGTATGACGTTAGGCATAGATATGAAGCTGTTGTAAAATTTAACAACTATCATATCAATATTAATCCAGTAATGTTTGGAAATTGTCGAGTACCCAACAGTTCAACAGTCTCGGTAAATAAAGCAAGATAGTATTTAAAGGCCGTTCACGGTGTCTGTACCGGGTGGCTCGAATTCGTGTCTATGTATGGCTAACTCGAAAACCGTAAGAGATACAGTGTCGATCAAATTAAGGCAAAATTGCGCATTTAGGTGCCTAACAATATGCCGTTTAGAAAGTTTTAAAATTTCTGGTAATTCCGGAGATAACCGGAAAAAACCGAAATTTTGAAAAATCGTTTTATTTTTTTCTTGAGCTTATTTAAAAACGGATTTTAAATTGAATTGCACTTTTGCGTTGCCACTTTTTCCGCTCTATCCAATGATGGTATCCAGTTTGATATCCAATGTTTCGTCTTCAAGAGATCATCATTAACTTTCTTATTTTAAATACGAACTTTAATTTTTTTATCGATGGTATTGGCGTTATTAATAGGGTTATGTGTTTTTATTTATTTTTTATTTTATTTTATTTTCATTATTATTATTATCATTTTAATTATATATTCTGCTCTGGCGTAATTTTAAACATTTTAAGGTAGGTACTTTTGAAATATTTATATTCTATAAAAATATTTTATTTTGTTTTTGTATTAAGTGGAAAATTGGAGCGTATTAAAAATAAAAAAATAGTTAAATTATTTCTTAAGAGAATATTAAATTAAATTATATAAAATCGCGCCAAAGCAAAATATATAAAATAAAAATAATAAAAAATGATAAAAAAAACACATACTCATATTAATAACGCCAATACCATCTGAAAACGATGAAAACATTAAAGTTCGTATTTAAAAAAAGAAAGTTGATGATGATCCCTTGAAGACGAAACGTCGGATTTCAAACTGGATATCATCATTGGATAGAGCGAAAAAAGTGGCAATTCAAAAGTGCAACTGGATTTGAAATCCGTTTTTAAATAAGCGCAGGAAAATATTTTTTCAATATTTCGTTTTTTTTCCGGATATCTCTGTAAATACTCGGAATTTTAAAACTTTCTAAACGGCATATTGTTAGGCACCTAAATGCGCAATTTTTCCTTAATTTGACCGACACTGTATATCTTACGGTTTTCGAGTTCCCCATACATAGACACGAATTCGAGCCACCCGGTATGTACAGTGTGTTCATTTTAATTTGCAACAGTTTTAAGTTCTTATATCTCAGTAACCTTTGCAGGTAGAACGACAAAACAAAAAACAATTTGTTGCAAATATGTTGAAGTTATTTGTCGCGCATTCAAAATAAATTTTCAAGTCCAAATTTTTGAGATTCTGACATAACCTCACTTTTTTAAATGGAATGATATATTTTTATATGGTTAGTTTTGTAGCTTATTTTTTTTTTTTTCGATTACAACGATATAATATATATGGGTCCTTAATGCAACGGTTTTTCTTTAAATGAAGGAAAACCATTCGTCACTAGACGAAATCAATTCAGCCAAATTCGAATCCCGTTTTCGCGGCTGTTTTCGTTTCATCAAAGTAGGTCATTATTTCCTTGTTTCTTTACTTAACAATGACATGTCAAGACGTAATAGATGTCATTAATATTTCAAAATGTTTTCTGAAATGGGATAATTTAATATTTATAAGAAATAAATAAGTTCTGTAGCCGCGCTACGCGAATACAGGGTGCTACAAATTCGAGTGCATCCATGGGGATCTCGGGAACCGTAAGAGATACGAAGTCGGTTAAATTAAGGCAAAGTTGTGCAATTTGAAGCCCAACAAGATGCGGTTTTGAAATTTGAAAAATTACGAATAGTTCCGGAGATATTCGTAAAAAACCGGAAAGCAGTTATCTTATCTTTATTTTTTCCTGACTTTATTTGAAGAGATAATATAAAATCAATTTAACATTATTATTGCCACTTTTTCCCCTTTATAAAATGGCATTATCAAATTTTAAATCTGACGTTTCTTGTCCGGTCCCCCATCATCAACTTCATTTTTTTAAATACGGACCTGGATTTTTTATTTCATTTTTTAGAAGCCTTTCATCTCCCAAAACCAACGATATATCACACTTACCAATATATCAACAAATCTAGATTTTTTCCATAAGAGATAATGTGTTAGACAGATTTTCTGACCAGATTTCACTTATGAGAATATTTTTGTTACCGCTATTGGACAAGTGTGATACATCGTTGGATTTGGGAGATAGCGGTAACAAATATTCTCATAAGTGAAATCGGGTCAGAAAAGATCGCCCCGTCTCTGTCTAACACATTATCTCTTATGGAAAAAATTTAGATTTGTTGATATATTGATAAGTGTGATACATCGTTAGTTTTGGGAGACCAAAGTCTTCTAAAAAATGAAATAAAAAATCCAGGTCCGTATTTAAAAAAATTAAGTTGATGATGGGGGCCCGGCCACGAAACGTCAAATTAAAAATTTGATACTGCCATTGCATAAAGGGGAAAAAGTGGCAATGATAATGTTAAATTTATTTTATATTATCTCTTCAAATAAAGTCAGGAAAAAATAAAAATAAAATAGCTGCTTTTCGGTTTTTTACGAATATCTCCGGAACTATTCGGAATTTTTCAAATTTCAAAACTGCATCTTATTGGGCATCAAATTGCGCAACTTTGCCTTAATTTAACCGACTTCGTATCTCTTACGGTTCCCGGGATCCCCATGCATGCACTCGAATTTGTAGCACCCTGTATAGGCGAAGGTTTCCCAATCAACGCGTACCGTCTCGTTATATTTTTCGACGGCTTTTTCAAAAGTTTTCTAATATTGGCTCCTTTCATTCGAAACAATGGACTAGACACAATCTGGTGTTAAACCCAGATTTGGAAATTAGTATTCTGGCATTTTTTATGCATATCCCCATAAATCCATAAGAGATCTGAAGAAAGAACTACCTATTGTGAGTATTGGATCAATTATTGAAGTCCTTAAGAAATATAAAATGCAACCTTATAAGTTGAGGAGGTTACAGAAATTAAGGGATACTGATTATGCCAAACGGGTTTAGTTCTGCAGAATCATCATGGCAAGACAGACACAGGATAAGACCTTTTTAAGAAGAGTACTGTGGACCGACGAGTCGTCATTTTCTACGAGTAGAGGTAGTCATAGAGCCAACACTCATTTCTGGTCTCAACACAATCCAAGACAGGTCGAGGAAAGTCAGTTCCAGGGAAGGCAATCGCTAAGTGTTTGGTGCGGTGTTATTGAAAATTTTGTATTAGGTCCAATAATATTGCCGATATATACCGATATTGGCAGTTCTTAGGAGAAAATATTGATGAAATGATTGATGATTTACCTCTACGTATTGTAAATGATATTGTTTGGCAACAAGATGGGGCGCCGCCGCATAGCACTAATACTGTTACAAATTTCCTACATGAACAATATGAAGAGTGGATCGGAAAGTCGGGGACAATTTCATGGCCACCAAACAGTCCCGACCTGAGTTTAATGGATTTATATTTCTGGGGGCACATAAAAAGTCTAGTCTACAACACTCCGTGCTACAGCGTTGAAGAACTTAGAATCAGAATAGTCCCAATATTTTACAAAAGCTTCCTGGACGCATTGTGAGAGTGTATAATAAGTGTATAGAAAATTAAGGTAAACACATCGAGCAGTATAATACATAAATGTTAAATTGTTTATTAATTTTTAAAGTGGTCATTGCTATTATTTCAATGTTTACAAAGATAGTTTAATAGTTTGCTATTAGTTTGTTAAAGTTCCGTAAAATAGATTATTGAAATCAAAATGTAATATTTTTGTAACTCTAATTTATTGACAACTGAAAAATATGGTGACGCATTAGACTAACTAAAAACAATTGATTGAAACGTCTTTTAAAGTAACGAATGGTTTTTCTTCATTTAAAGAAAAACGGTTGCATTAAGGACTTATATATGTTATATCGTTATAATCGGAAAAAATTAGCTACAAAATTAACTATATACAAAAATATCATTATATTTAAAAAAAGTGAGATTGTGCCAGTATCTCAAAGTTCATTTTAATTTGCAACAGTTTTAAGTTCTTATATCTCAGTAACCCTTGCCGGTAGAAAGACAAGCCAAACACATTTTGTTGCAAATATCTTGAAGTTGTCGCTTAGTAAAAATAAAGTTGCAAGTTCAAATTTTTGAGATACTCACATAACCTAACTTTTTTAAAATAGAATGGTAAATTTTTATGTGGTTAGTTTTGTAACTTATTTTTTTCCGATTACAGACATAATACATATAGGTCCTTAATGCAGCCGTTTTTCTTTAAATTAAGAAAAACCACTCGTTACTAGACGAAATCAATTCAGCCAAATTCGAATCCCGTTTTGGCGGCTGTTTTCGTTTCATCAAAGTATGTCATTATTTCCTTGTTTCTTTAATCAACAATGACACCAGGATCCGCAGGTCCCACCTTAAATTTAATTTTTAACATTTGCGCAAATGCAACCAGACGAAAAACATATACTGTAACACTATATGAATACTGCTAACAACTTCACGCATGGCCCTCCGCTCGTTCCGGGGCGAAACCAAACAAATAACCCAAATTACAAAAAAATAAGAAACATGTATAACGGAAATCGAACCCGCGCCATTTGTTGTTGAAATGCATAATACAAGATTAGAAAATGAAGGTATTTCGTCTAATAAGGAATGGTTTTCCTATGTACACAAAGAAATCCGGTAAATCCAAGGACTGATATAGGGAGAGCGACTATTCCTGGAGGAAAGAAACCTAAAACATGTGGAAACTGCCCCCCGCAAAAACCTTCTGCCGCCTAGCGACGACCATGGAGCGACCTCCAAACAGGCAACGTCAAGTTCTAGTAACTTGAGCATTGAAAATTTAAAAATCCTTCAACAAGGCTTTGAAAGGCGAAGTAAAACACTATCTACAAATATCAGTGAGGAATTGACGCAACCTAGAGATAACCCATTACTGATCAGCAAAACATGCGAACCGCTATCAGACATCGAAACGGATCACGAGAGCAGCGCAACCTCGCACACAACCCTAGATACGCACCCTTCAAGCCAAATACCATAATACCACTCCCAATTGTTATTAGAGGAAAGCCTATCGGGCATCGACCACAAACGCTAAGAGATAAAAACATCACCGATTTTAATCTCCGATACGCGGAGAACACGACTATTGTCTATTTCAAGTACAACAATGACTGGACGGAATCCAAAAAGCTAATTGAAAATGAAAAATTTGAATACGACCCCTATGCTATAGCTAGGCGTAATGATACGTATACAACTTACACATAATTGTGTATATCTTTATGTCGTCCCTGTCAACGTGAAGCAGGTTTTTCATAATTTTTCCTGTATAAGTTGTCTCTTAAAAATCCTCTGGAAAACAAGACACTATTGACAAACAAACTTGGCAAGCCATTACTTATGGACTATTGAAGGGACATTGTCCCAAGTAATATTGTCACTTATAGAATTACTACAGCCAATTATAATACGACATTTGCCGATCACTATTTAAGCGACGATAATAGTATTCCAAAAAATTGAAATTATTAATTAAGCATATGAAACTCTGTACTTTGTTAAATAGGTAGATGATTGATTGATTGCGAACGTAGATATCTAAAACCAAAATAAAACAAACAAAAATAAAATATTGATCGATTGAATAACAACCGCACTTAGAGCATTGCTGTCAGGTCGTGGGCAGTGTTTTGTTAATATGGGACCACTCATTATCAATTCGAGAAGCTCTGAAATCAGAGATATGATATAGTTGGCAAGTAGTAAAGTAATACTGTCACTTATAGAATTACTACAGCCAATTAGAATACGGACCGACATTTGCCGATCACTATTTAAGTGACGATAATATTATTCCAAAAAAAATATTAGTTAAGCATATGAAACTCTGTAATTTGTTAAATAGATTGATGATTTATTGATTGAGAACATAAATATATCTAAAACCAAAATAAAACAAACAAACATAAAATATTGATCCATCGAATAACAACTGCATTTAGAGCATTGCTGTCAGGTCGTGAGCAGTGTTTTGTTAATTTGGGACCACTCATTATCAATTCGAGAAGCTCTTAAATCAGAGATAAGATGTAGTTGGCAAGTAGTACGGTAATGCAGCCTAATAAAAAATATTTTTTAAACTTGTAGCTTTCGTAGTATGAAATCGGATTTCATATTTAAGGCTGAATCTGCAGCGACGATAATAAAGGAGTGGGGTCAATTTGAGTGATTCTTAACGGCAAAAGTAAATATTCCCTAGCCCATATTATTTGATATTTCGAAACAGAGGATTACAGTAAGTCGTTCTTACTACATCAACGCATTCTACCAATATTTACGCGTAATTTACTGTAATTGCAAGACTCTACGTCACGTTGTTTCGATGTGGCGACCGGTTTGATCGCAACATGTCTGAGGCAAGTTGTTATAGTTGAGACGGGGAATTTTGTTACACCATAACAACTAGCCCCATGGTTGGTATAGAGATGAACTCATTAAAGTAGCCTTAATTATTTTCAGAATGGTTCGTAATTATAAGCGAAAGACAAATAGGGCCGAGGTCAGCCTCGACAGCTACAAAATGGCGGCGGATGACGTAATTAAACAAAAAATTTCCCTCCGAAAAGCGGCAGAAATTCATAAAATCAATTTTATGAGTTTACAACGTTTCATAAAAAGGGGAAAGGATGAGCTACGTCAGACCGCGACAAATATTTTCTGATGAACTGGAGGCTAAATTAGAACAGTACATTGTTAACTGTAGTCGTATCTACTACGGGTTGACAGGTAGAGAAGTAAGGTTGCTTGCTTATGAATACGCAGTGACATGTAAAATTTAGTATCCTGAAAACTGGAAAAAGTCAAAAATGACAACAGAAGATTGGTTGCTCAGTTACAAAAAAAAGGCATCTAAACGTTACTTGACGTCAACCGGAGGCGACCAGCTTGGCAAGAGCGACTAGCTTCAATGCCAACAATGTTGGAGTGTTTTACAATAATTTGGAAGAAGTGTTGAATCGATATAAGTTTGAAGCACACCAGATATGGAACGTAGACGAAACGGGGTAAACCACAGTCCAAAAACCGTCGAATATTTTGGCAGAAAAGTACAAAAAACAAGTAAGGAGAATGACTTCTGGAGAAAAAGGAGTAACCGTCACAATGGAATTGGCAGTCAGTGCCACCGGAAATTCCGTGCCACCCCTCTTTATTTTTCCCCAAATGCATTTCAAGCCTCATTTCGTCAATCAAGGGCTAACTGGTTGCGTTGGCGCTGCTTATCCGGGTGGGTGGATCACTGGCACAATATTCAAACAATTCATGGAACATTCTCATAGGCACGTCCCATCATCTGTAGATTCTCCAATTTTATTGCTACTAGACAATCATATTTCGCATTTATCCTCGACTGTATTAGAATTTTGCAAAGAAAACGGCATTGTCCTCCTTTCATTCCCACCTCATACTTCACACTGTCTTCAACCATTGGATTTAAGCGTTTATGGCCCTTTTAAAAAAACTATTATACCGCCTGTTCCAATTGGATGACTTCACACCTAGGTGTTCCAATATCCATCTATGATACCCCGCCCTTGCCAAAGAAGCTTTATAAATACTGTTACTTCCAGAAATATAACATCCGGTTTCGCAAAAGCGGGTGTGTATCCGGTAAATAGAAACGGCTACACAGAAGAAGATTTTCTTTCTGCACAAGTTACTGACCGAGCAATGCTAGCAGAAAAAGGACCCGAATGTGAATTGCAAGCTGAAGCTCAGCCATCTGCACGTGTCGGCATAGTCTGCGAGCCAGTAGCTCCAAAAGAATACCAAATCCGTGAATTAACTCCAGAACAATTGATCGTGCCAACAACAAGTATATTGTTACGTTGTGCCCATGGGTTCTGCACGAAATTACAACTTTACTATTTTTTAACTAATACTCTCTTTATTATCTATCACTGTATACAATTCAATGCAATAAACTACTTTTATAACTTTACAACTAAGCTCTTTACAATTCAACACTCAATCATTAACTAACTAACTGACTGACCACCTTCGGCGTAGGCCTGCTTCTTATATATAATCTCAAATCTATCACGAATATTCGGGAAGTATTCCGTTCCTGAATCTTCGCGACCGGTCGGCGAACGATGACTCATACAGACAGGGAAGCGGTACGCTGCTGCAAGGCCAGTTCAATAGGGTACCACAAAAACGTTCGGATGATTGTTAGTCATGACACTGCCTCCCTCTTAAACCTGATCGTCCCGATCAGATACTCCATGTCCGTGATATGCTTTCAGCCTGTCGAGGTGAACAACTTTCAGTTTGCTTCTGTGACTACGTTGAATTCTATACACTCTTTAATTCTTTTGATGACTGTATAGGGTCCTTCCCATACTGGCGTTAGCTTGGGAGATGTTCCTTTCTTCCTTTGCCGATTATATAACCAGACTTTATCGTTCATCTGAAATCCCATAGAGTTAGCTTGGAGATCATATCGAGCCTTCATTCGGTCACTGGCGAGGCGTTCAAACGGTAGTCTCACATCATTCTGTTTCATCTTCCCACTGGATCTTGTCTAGGGTTCTTGACTTGAGGTACAGGTTGAACACTGCTGGCACCATGATTTCACATCCTGGCAGTAGTTGACCCAGTAAAACCTATCGCGGATATTGTCAATCATTCTGTTGACTTCGAGATGAGCACCAAACTTTCTATTATGTACTTCTTCCAGAAGTTCCGATACCCTCTTCCTTGGTACCACTAACTGCGTCTTCACTACTTTTCCATCGGCGCTTTCCCAGGCTCGTTTAAGAAGTCCGTTTTCAACTACCAGGGAGTCCCACTGAGCCCACAGAAATTTAAAAGTAGATCCCTTAGCTGAAATATCTCTCCAGCTTGATCTTGGTTGACGTTCTTCCTTAGCTTTTAGCAGTAGTGCTATTTCATTATCCTCAAGCTGATCTTTCTTTAGTTGCTCTGTGGTCCACTGCTGATTAACCTTAAACTTGATTCGCCTAATGGGAGTGATTCCTTCTCGTTGGTCAATTCTTTGGCGATGTTTACAATTACCCTTCCATGACCTTCTGGATAAAGCATCTGCATAATTATGCCATCTTCCTTCCCTGTGCTTAACCTTAAAGATATATTGTTGTAACTCTTCCTAAATTGACATTGAACTGCTAGCGTCTCTGGATGGAGATGTAGACCGTAGTTGTACTAGACAGTCTCTCTTGAAATGCCCAGTCCAGCCACATATATAGCACTGATTTGAAACATTTCGGTTACGTGGCCTATCTTCTAGTGGCTCTCGGAATCTTTGTACTTGACAATTCTTTTGAAATGCCCAGTCCTGCCACATCTATAGCACTGATTTGTAGCCTTTCGGTTACATGGACTAACTTCTATTGGCTCCCGGAATATCCGTGCTCGACAGTCCTTTTTAAAATGTCAAGTCCTGCCATATCTATAGCACTGATTGATGACATTTCGCTTACATGGCCTAACTTCTAGTGGCTCCCGGAATGTCTGTATTCGACAGTCCCTTTTAAAATGTCCAGTCTTGCCACATCTATAGCACTGATTCCGGTTGTCTAACTTCTAGTGGCTCCCAGAATCTCCCCGTGGCCTGAAGAACTTCGGTTAATTTCCTCAACATACCGCCCATTTCAGTTAGTTCACAACTGTTCGCCAAATTTTCTTCCTTGATGGATACGTCCTTGATTGCTGGCTTAGAGATGTTACAGGCCGCCTCGATTTACAGAGCTCTACTCAAAACTTCACGGCTGGTATCAAATTTGGCTAGACGTAGCATCTTCTGAGATTCTGGATCTCTGACACCGTCCACGAAATATTCAGCAACAAGTTCCTCTTGAAATTCTTCCGTTGCTCTCGGGTAGGCCAATTGAATGAGACGTCTAATGTCTTCCTCAAACTCTTGCAGGTTTTCACCAGGCTTCTGATGTCGGGACTTAACTTGTGCCTGATACAGTTGTCTTCTATGTTAGTCTCCAAATCGTTTCTCCCGGGCAGCTGCAAGTAGGTCATATTTCCCCTGTTGGCTGATGGAAATAGTCTGTAATAGTTCCAGGGCAGATCTACGAAGCGCAACCACTAGTGATGTAGCAATTTCTTCGTTATTCCAATCGCTGGCAACAGCAGCGGCTTCAAATTGCCTTCTGTACATTGTCCACGATGTTTGACAGTCATACGTTGGAGGTTTGATGTTTTGTCCTGAGGCGAATGCCCTCTCGGTGGGTACTTCTGCTTGTAGATTTTTGATTTATTTCTGTACGTCTCCTACTTCGTTTTGTATATTGTTTACTTCTTTTTAAAATTTCTCATTTTGACCGTCCAAGATTTTCTGTAATTTTCCTTGCTCGCCTACAATTACATCAAGCATCCATGTCTGAAGCTGGTCCTGTTTTGCTTGCCATCTACGATCATCCTCTTCCCGTTCCGCTTGCCTTTTATCTTCTTGATCTTGTAAAATTTTCTGAAGCCAGTCCTGCTCTTCTTTCCTTTTATCTTCCTGCTCTTGCAAAATTTTCCGAAGCCGGTCCTGTTCTACTTGCCTTATATCTTCCTGATCTTGAAAATTTTTCTGAAGCCGGTCCTGTTCTATTTGCCTTTTACCTTCCTGGTCTTGTAAAAATTTCTGAAGCCGGTCTTGTTCTGCTTGCCTTTTATTTTCTTGGTCTCGTCTCTCAGCATTTAGATTTTCCATGAAATCGGCCAACATTTTATTTATTTGCTCTCTCGTCTCGTTGACTTACTTGTACCCTCTTCTTTCCTCACAAAATACTTCACAATCCAACTTCTGACACCAAATGTTACGTTTTCCCGTGGGTTCTGCACGAAATTACAACTTTACTATTTTTTAACTAATACTCTCTTTATTATCTACCACTGTATACAATTCAATGCAATAAACTACTTTTATAACTTTACAACTAAGCTCTTTACAATTCAACACTCAATCATTAACTACCCAAAAGCGGCGCTAAGAAAGAATATTAAAACGGCAAGAAAGAAAGTAGTCTTCAATTTTGACGAAGTAGAAGAGGAAGCTCGAAATTAAATAAAACGTATGAAACAGGCTGTACCTAAAATAAAGGTAGGATAGTAGGTAGATATAGTGATACAATACCTATATTTATTTGTTTTTATATTTGTTCTAGGTACTAGGGTCCACTTCTAAGAACAGTGGAAAAGTGTAGCTCAAATATCAAAAGAAGAAGCAACGCCTTGTGGCCACAAATGATTTCTCAAGTGATGACGAAGAAGAGTGCCTCTGCATCATCTGTTTAGAACCATTTTCCGAAAGTAAATCCGGTAAAAAACTGGATACAGTGCAGAACGTGCCAGAAATAAACTCATCTTCGGTGTGGGAAAGACGACCATTTCTACACATGTATTCACTGTCTCTCCGACCACTCAGATATTGAATAATTATTTTTTCTGTATGTTCTTTGAAATAAAATGCTACCATGTTTAAGGTGGTTAGGTACGTTTTCGGATGTAACAACTTACCCCTATCAGAGTAACAATAGGCCCCTACTCGGGGCAATTTCTTACATTTAACACCATCCCAATGAAAGTGGCTTTTTCTGTTTTGTGCTGAGAATGTATTGATGCTATTTTTTATTAAGGAAGGTCAAATACTAACATACAGTCATAACAAATCTCATCACCTCAGATCCATGCAGGGCCACAAGAAAATATAACACAACATTCAGGATGCTATATTTTAAGAGAGTCTGTGTGTGCGTTTTCTGTCGCAACACTTATAATATGTGAACACTAAATACATAATAAATATTCCATGTTGAAAAACAAATATAAACTGCCCATTTGCTCTAAACTGTCCTAAAACGTAGTTACACATGTAAATTATTATTAAAAATTATACAGATACAATATTTCATTTAAATCTTAAAATGTAAAAAGTTAAAAGCAGTGAAAAACATGTAATTCAAAAAATATCAAAAAAATCAATAAAAGTAGATAATTCTATATCAACATAAATTCTTGGAATACTAGTTCAAAATAATTCAGGCGAAAAATAATATACTTATATAAAAGCCTATTTAATTAGTTCCATGGATGAATTGATAATAAATCGATTCCACAGAAAAATTATTTGGCATTATCTTTGTTTCGGAGGATAGCTTCAAACATAATTTGGTAAAATAGTTTTAAGTAATATCATTTAAAATTTGTTACTTCTCTTACCCATGGCATATATCTTTCCATCCAGTACAGTCACGCTAAGGGCGCTTCTCGATATTCTCATGCTCGTCAAAAATTCCCAAATTTGATTTTCCGTATCGTATCTTTCAACAGTATTTAATTGTTTACCATTATAGCCGCCCATGACATAGATATATTTGTCCATGGCACACACACCTGAAAAAAATATTTTTATTTAGAACAATAATTTTAGGAAAAAATATTTTAAATGATAATCACAATTTGAGTCATCAGAAAAATATGAACATTTAATTGATATACATTAACACGATCCAATTCTTATATTTCTACTGTGATATTGAGAACGGCTATATTCCTTTTTTAAATAAAAATATATATATTTTTACCTGCGCCACTTCTCTCTGTAAACATAGGAGGAATCATAGTCCACTCGTCATTTTCCGGATGATAACACTCTGCGGAACAATGTCGGACTGTTCCATCAAAGCCACCAATAGCATACAGTATTCTATTGACCACGGCAACTCCAACAGCTAGTCGAGCATAATGCATAGGTTTGACTAACGTCCACTTGTCCATTTCTGGATCATAACTGAAAATATATGATAACACTGATACAACTGTGTTAAGAAATGTAACATACTAGAAGTGCAAAAAGAGTAACTTAATTGCAAAACGCATTTTTAAGGACAAAATAATGGAAAGCATTAAGTTAATTTTTAGAATAGAGTTAATGTTGAAAGCTAATATTAATTAGCTAGACTCCACCCTTTAGGATTTATAATTAACTTTTTAACTCTGAATAAAGATTAATTATTATTTTTATTTTTTTTAAGTTTGAAAAACTAATGATCCGGCAAATGCAACAGAGTATTAAATAGTGTAGTAGATTTGTGCGCCGCAAAAACTACTATCTTACATTAATATAGTATATGCATTAATTATACCTACTATAATTTTTTAATGTTTTAATAAGCATGCTTTTAATACGTTTTAAACTTATGGCATTTTATCGATTTCAAATAATTCAATTCAATAGGTCCTCAATATACAATAGAGTTATATAAAGACAACTTGGACTTGTACTAGTACGGTTTCGTGCTTAATACCGATGATTTTCTAAACCTTCATTTACGTAGTGTTTTATATGGTTTGAAATAAATACTTACTATTATTATTAATATATAAACAAATGTAAAACAACTGCGTTGGGGTTTTGAATCTTCGACAACATGCACTAAAACAGAGTTTTATCAACAATACCGAAACAGAATTTTTGCACTCGACGCGCGTTTCGCTAACCATGTTACCATCATCAGGAGATGATTTTTCAGTTTTAATCATCTCTTGATCATGCTAACATGGTTAGCGAAACGCGCGTCGAGTGCAAAAAATCTATTTCGGTATTGTGGATAAAACGCTGTGTTAGAGAAATGTAAAACAAGATAAACTATATTGTTTTTAAGTCAAACCATTGCACTTGTCATGTATTGATTTGCTGTGTAGAAGTTATAACCTTTATATGAAATTGAGATAAGGCTTTTTAAAATGATGTAACTTTATTAAACCATTCTGTTATCAGATACGTCTTATACTTCGAAAATAAGAGAGGCATAAACATATTTAACTTTAAAAAATATCAAATATCCATGAAGAAATAACAAATAGCCACACTGATGGACGATCTCAAATCAAGAAAATATAAATAATTGATATTAAGATCATCAATTAAACACTAATTATTAACCGTCTTCAATCTGTAGTTCTATTTTGGATAATTTTTTTTTAATTCATAAAAATAAACATAAAAATTCATGTACTTACCATTCAACAGTATTATGATATTTAGTACACTCTCCACCTCCTACTGCGTAAAGTAAACCATCCATAACTGCCACACCCACCCTGTTTCGCGGACATGACATCGGATGACAGGGCATCCATTCATCTAAAATCGGATTGTAACGATCTACCCAGTCCGAATCATAACTGTTACCTGGGCTATTGTTTCTACCGCCCACTGCGTAAAAATGACCCTAGAATTTACATTTTTATTTATTTATTTATTTATTTATTAACGGGCATAACCCAATTTCACATTAATATACAATTTCTTTACAATTTGGTTTAAGCAAACATCCACTTAATCTAATTGTCATGTTTAACAAACGAATACTAATAAGCAACTTTACAAATTTACATTTTAGCGAACTATCTATTAAGGACACTTATTTTAAAAAAGGGGAAATTATAAAATTATTATAACTATAACTTAGGCCACCGAGATTTCAATTATATACGAAGCTCACAGCTTGTGCAGCTCCTTAAAAAACAACGACTCTGGTGGGAAAAAGTCCAATTCAGGAGATAAGTTGGCCAGTCTGCAAAACCTTGAGAAAAAAAAGTTTAGTCCGTAATTGGTTCTGTGCGCCGGTATATAAAAAGAGCTACGAGAACGAGTATCCCTTGAGGGCACATGCAATCCGATTTTACTCAACAATGAGGGTTATTGGTATTTGCTGTGTAGGATATTATATAGCATTTTAAGGTCTCTGACAGTCAGAGAACTGATATTAATAAGCAACTCAACCTGAGAGTAGGTTAGATCAGGAGTATTATTTTTATAGGCAATAAATTTTAAAAATTTATGTTGTACTCTCTCGATACCCAGAGTGTATACATTATAAAAAGGATTCCAAACACAAGAAGAACAGTCAAGGTAGGGTCTTATTACCGCACAATATGACTGCTTTATAGCTGTGACATTTGAAAAATCAAGAGCTACACGCTTTACAAACCCAGCAGTTGAAGAGACTTAGATATTGCACTCTCCATAGGTGCAGCAAATGAGAGTTTGCTGTCCATAATAACCCCCAAATCTCTTATTTCAGAGACACTCGAGAGCATCTGATGACCAATGCAATAGGAATGCTCAAGAGCCGTCCTAGATCGATGAAATATGATAGAGTGACACTTTGAAGCATTCAAATCCATACCATTCAAGTCACACCAGGTCACCAGCCGATCAAGATCGGATTGAAGTCTTAAACAGTCATCAGAGGACTGCACCGCCATGTACTTCAAGTCGTCCGCAAATAAAAGAAACTGACAGTGGTGAAAACAAGAGCCCATTAATAAATAATGCGAAGAAGAGTGGACCCAAATGAGATGCTTGAGGAACTCCAGAAGGCACAGGTATATTGTTCGACTTGAAGTTATTAAATCGAACAATCTGTGATCGACCTGTCAAATAACTCTCTATCCAGTTGAGCACAGGACCACCAACACCCATCGCCTTTAATTTAGATACTAAAAGTGAGTGATTTACCCTGTCGAACGCCTTCGAAAAGTCCGTGTAAATGGAATGCACCTGGAATCCACCCTCCATAGCTTCTGACAGAAAATCCACAAACGACAGGAGATTTAGCTATGTGGTTTTCCTGCTTGAAAACCAAATTGACGAGGGATGATAAACGGACCCAGCTCAACTGTTAAATACTTTGTTACAATATTTTCACAGACCTTGAGGATTATGCTCAGGATGCTAATTGGTCTATAATTTGTTACCAATGCCCTATTCCCCGACTTGTGTATCGGAGTCAGGAAGCTCGTCTTCCAAACTTCTGGGAACAGACCCAGCTTTAGAGATAAGTTGAATATAATATGCAGTGGACGTGCCAGGGCAAAACTACAATATTTGATAAGATACGGCGGCAATCCATCGGGACCCGGACCCTTATGTGGATCTAGGGAATGTAGATGAATATATACATCTGATATAGTAATATTATATTGTGTAATGTTTATATTAGAAAAGTCCGAGCTGATTTTGTTAACATTTGGACATTGTCTATTGCTATAAACTTTAGAAAAATAATCTGCAAACATGTTTGATATGTCCATACCCGAGGAGCTGCTCTCCTCATTGTAACTGAACTGAGCAGGCATTTTACCACATTTCCGTTTAGAATTTATATAGTTCCAAAAATGTTTGGAGTTTTCTGCCAAAGAATTTTCTGTAAATGCAACAAAGGCCTTATGAGATTCCACTGACAATCTCTTACACAGAGACCTTAATATAGAAAAATCGAAATAATCTTTTTGAAGACCAGATTTTTTATATTGCTTATGTGCTTTCTTTTTTTCAACTATGTGATGTTCAGAGGAATACCATTTAGGAAACTTACCCGATGCTATCCGTTTAAGCGGAACATACAACTCAACTGCTGTGTACACAATATCATAAAAAACACTCACCATGTCTTACAGACTGGTCCCCGCAAAGAGGTCATCCCAGCGAACGCCCCCCAACCACTGATTTAATGAGATATAGTCAGCAGATTTGAAATCTCTATAGTAGCCATCATTTAAATAACAAATGTTTTTACAATCTGAGTGGAATGGCAACGAAACATCCAATGGTGGGTGGTATACATCCAGAGGCAACATCCATTCGTCAGCCTTCCGAGCCAGGCAAGCACAGTCCCGAAAAAGTACCAAGTCCAGAAAATAATTAAAGGCGTTTGTCACAGAATTTAGCTGATATAAATTGTGGAATGCACACATGTTGGATATCACTTCCAATGCTTCCACTTCGGATGGCGTAGCAGCGGCTGAAGCACGAACTGTCGAACTAAGATTGTCACTCTCCCACAGCGAATGAGGAAGATTAAAGTCCCCGAAAATACCTATCTCTGTTTGGGGGTAGATGTCAGGGAAATGGTCAACATTCTCACAAAAAGATGCATACGCGTTTGCGGGTGAACGTGGAGGAAAATAGGAACCAGCCAGGAGAAGTGATCTCTTTTCTTCCTCAATGAGCACAAAGATGTTGTCATCAACCTCAAGTTTTCTGCTATTGACAGCTCTATCCACTGCAATTAAGACTCGGCCCCCTCTAGAGTGATCGCAAGTCTGCGAAGAGCGATCCCTTTGTAGACCCTACAATTTTCCATATATAGCTCGGCGTCACCGAATGTCTCAGTCAGCCAGGTTTCCACAAAAATGATGATCTCGTAGTTACAAGATGGAACTGATTCCAGAAGATACCTCAGCTTAGTGCGAAGGCCTCTGACATTTTGAAAATATATAGAAAAATACTTAGGACGTGAAACTGGGCACTTTAATGGTTTTTTGATCCAATAACAGGAAAGCCGCGGTTATATATCACCCGCAAATTATCCTCACCCTTAGCAATCCGTGCCTTGAGCTCATCGCCAATGGTCCTCTCATGTTTGCGCTGATTTGGAGCTAAATCCGAATTTATATAGATTTTAGTGCCCTTTAGCTGTGACCGGTTTTTCAGTAACGCCAATACTTCCTGCTGTTTTGATAACGCCACTTTAACTGATCTAAACCCATTCTTGTTCTTCTTGCCAATTCTAGTTATCTTGACTATTTCAGGAGGATTCACAGTCAGAACTTCAAAGAGCTTGGGTATCTCCACTCCATCATCGCCCTCAGGTAGATTAAAAATCATTAAATTAGTCGCTCTCGACTG